>JAJSZK010000296.1:0-15503 GCA_022985045.1 Macadamia tetraphylla | reverse complement strand
AAAAATGCTGTTTAATCAAAATTTCAATCATTTTGATGCAAAACATGAAAAAAATACATTGTTTCGATGAAATTTCAGCAGTAACAGAATAATCAAAACTGCAAAATGAAACGAGTTTATGAACCGTGCCTACAATCATTTAGTGTTAAACTCCAAAGTCCCAATGAATCCACAAACTCTATTTGCATCTCAAGCATTAATTAATAATTGAAAATAGATATGAACTAGTTATAGCTTTAAGTATTCCTGGACAGCCTCCATATCATACATTTTCTTAAGAGAAATATCAAATTCCAAATTAAATACACAACTACCCAATGATAAGATGGAGAGGCAATATACTAATAACTAAATATAAGATGCATATAAGTTGACAGACAAATCAAATTTGATATCCAAGCAGCTAGGTAGGTATAAGGGCAATAACGGTGGGAAAGCAGGTCGAAGCATAGCATGCCAGTCACTCACACATAAACGCAAACACATTATGGTCACTGGTCTGAATTGGATCTGAGATACTAATAACATAATATCAAATGTAGAGAAGGTGATATATCAATCTAATTTGATATCAATGTAGCCATGTAGGTAGGTATATAAGGGTTATAAAGGTGGGAAAGGTGAAGGATACCATGCCAGTCAGTCACACATAAACACAAACACGTTATGGTCATTGATCTTAATGGGAACAGACCAACATCGCTTTCTTTGTTCCTTCCTTTAAAGTTAAATGAAAAATCCTCTTGCCCATGTGCATCCATTCAAACTTTTCTCACCTCTCTTTTTCTGTTCTTCACTACTCTATGAGAGAGAAGGAAAAGGAAAGAAAATAGGAAACCCGACAAGTCAACTGGTGAACACCTTCGAGTTCCAAATTTCTTAAAAAGACACGGCAACAAAAGCATCTTATGCCAATGATTCGTTTTTTGCTTTATCCTCTTTTCCTTAATCCGGATAGACCACCCTCACTCTCCTTTCCCTAATATGAACCTTGAGTCATCAAAGCCTTTCTGGCTCGGCCTGGCCCGGTCGCCCTACGCTACTGGCGCTTCAAAAGGCGAAACTCTCGTCGTAGTTTGGCGACCTAAGGGGCGGACACTTTTTGTTATCTAAAGGCGAAGAAGCGAAGAGGCCAGCGAAGAAAACGGAAGTGCGCGCTAGCGCACTCCGGCTTTCTTCGCATGCTTGGGCGAACATGCCGGGCTCCGGCTCCGCGCACCTGCTGACACCTTCCTCTCTTGAGCGTCCATCGCTCAAGTCTTGTCCATAGCTACCTAGGCGAACCGCACATGTCCAAATAAGGATCCAATGATTCTCTACGCTTCGCTTTTCGCACCTTTGTCAACGCCTCATTCACCGGGCCTTTTTTCAAAGCGTTGAATCTTCGCCTGAATACATGACGTTCGTCTAGGTAGTTATAGACTGACCTGAATGATAGGCGCTCAACAGAAGAGCCAAATCCCTTTTCCTCCTCCTTTACTTTTGGCAAGTTGGAGCCTGATGAGTCAGCTGCCACACATGGTGTCAAAATGGTCAGTTCAGTCTGGTTTTGGTTGGCTGGCTAGATCAAAATTGGACTGATAAAGTGTTCCATCTACAAAAATTAAACCGAAATTGACATTTATTGGTTCAGTTGATTTCAGTTTCTTTAGAGGTGCCAAACACTAAATTGAACCAGTCAAACCAACCGAACAAATCCGAACTGATTTGATTCCCTATTGGGCCAGCTTCTGTTTGGGGTATTATAGAACCGGTTGAAAAATCAGACCGCCCAAAAACCATTAAACAGAAACCAAAGCGGGCCATTCCCGATATCAAATTGATAACAGCCACAAAGAGAACCGAAATAAACTGAACCTTCCTTATCGGGTCAGTTTCGGTTTCACCCATTCTCAGCCCGAACCAGTTCAGCCAGACCAAAACCTGACTGAACTGACTATTCCTATAAGCCCATTAAACAGCCCATTTCTCTTTCCGAGTGACTATCGTTTCATACTCAAATCAACTTTGCGTGGTCAACACGTATAACATATTATCAAACAAATGCAAATGAGTTCCAAAGTCCAAACTTTACCAAAAAAAAATTCCAAAGTTCAAACAAAGAAAGTTCCCTTGGGAATTTGTGTACGTCACTAACGTACTCCACAGGTTTTTCCTTATCATGTTCTGCAAAGCCTTTCCCTCCCATGGAATCTCCATATCCTAAGATCAAAGGGATAATATTTAGACTTTTTTTTCCCATATCCTAAGACCAAAAGATTAATATATAGTTTTTTTTTGTTAGAAATTAATATAGAGTTTACTAATCCAGATATTTCATACTTTCTTTGACTTATAACTAGTTATATGATTAAAACATAATTTCATTATATTAAGCAACCTCACCAACCCTAATTCTATAATTTCTATTATTCTATTCAGTTAATCTTTTTTATTTCTCTCCCAATTTCTCTAGACTTTCCTAATTAAGTTCCGTTTGTTTGGTGGACAACGAATGGTGGGAAATGAGAAGACATGGGCTCCTGTTTTATATCTTGCTGGTCCCTATCCAGCAACCCTAAGATCTTATTCCGAACAATGGAATTTCATAAGTTTTTATTCCAATGTGAAACCCCACATATCTTATCCAAACTGATGGGACTTAAGAGAAGGATGGGATGAGAAAAATAACTTGCCATGTAGGTAGTCAGGTTTCCTTAATTCCCAAGTGGTTGTCTGATTAATTTCTCACCCAAGCAACCAAACACCTACATTTTTGAAATTTTGTTAAAAACCCTATAATCATCCCACCCCCTTATTCATACTCATTATTTCTGTCAAACAAACATGGCCTAATGGAATAACTTAGCAACGATAAGGATGGAACATGGGTGAGAAACTAATGTTTGTGGGCATGGATTTAGATTTGATATATAACTCCATAGAGGGCAGAGGAAGGACTTAAAAGACATTATAATCCCAGAATTTAAAACAGAAAGTGACAAATGGAAAAGATAATACCTAGTGCCCTCTTGAACATGTAAGGTTTGTGGTTCATCTGCCTTGTCCAGCAGAACTTGCAATTTTCTGAGACGATATGGATAGGCCTGGACCCAACCCAGCCCTTACTATGGGCTGGAATAGATGGGTCAGAGTTTTTTCCCTAGTAGCCAAGTGGTTAGAATACTTTGCAAAGACTTATTTTGTCACATACATGCATAGAGTGGAAGAAAAAATAATCAAATTGACTGGACAAGATTGTTTTCCCTTCATCCACAGTGAAATGGAGAATCTGATCTTTGTATTGGATTGAAAAAGAACGTTTTCAATTATTTACAAGGACAGGAGCTAATGATAAAACTCACCTACTTAAGTGTCCAATCATAGGGTCACATCATCGTGAATATAGTGATTTATCTCTCCATGCAAAATCTTTCTCCTAATTTATATATAAACAATACATGTATAAAAATTTGGGAGACCAAAAGTTGTTTGGATGAGACCATGTGTGCATGAATGTAGGCATGGATGGATCTATAGACCATGGAACATTCTTAGAACTAATAAAATATAGATATTTCCCTCGAAAAACTCAGTTGCAAATTAAATTATGAAAAAAAGTTTCCAGTCAGGAAGCGTGACCCTTGTGTCTATATCTCTCCTCATCCCTTCCTGCACCCCCCTCACCCCTATATATATATATATATATATTGAACTAAAAAAGGGTATTTTGATTGGGTGTCATGCAAACATAGGAGCCATGCTCCCAGTTAGAGAACACTTACACAGTATACTTGAGGTTGTTTACTTCCCTGCACATCCCCCCTCGCTAGTTTCCAATTTTCTCATATTTGAAGTCCAAGGCTACTAGCCATCTACCGTGCCAAATTATACTCTCACTTTCCCAGATACATACTCCTTTTTAACTTTCCTTATTTATATTGTATTTATTTACTATGCAGTACATTCAACATTTCTGTAGACAGGTTAATTGGTGGTTGGACCAGGTCAAGTATAAAGGCCAAACTTACCATACAGACTAGTTAGGCCAGGCCTGACCAGAAATTGTCAAACTTACTTATCTGACTGCGTTGTCAACTTCAGACAAAGCTGAGTCTCAATTTTAACATGAAACAAATTACATCTGAAGATCTAAATTCTAAGCAGGTAGCAAATATGAATTGCCTAACTCATTCGAGGTACTCCAACATCCTAATTCATTATGAAAAGGGGAAAGTTTCCCTCCACCTGCAGAGGAGGGTTCACCCACCAACCTAGGTCTTAATTACTACCCCTCTCGCCCCACCCCTCCAAAAAAAAAAATCCCACTACAGTATGGGTTAAAAAAAGGCCCCTGGTTCTCATCCAAGCACCATCAAGCCATTCAGTGAAGAAAAGTTCCTTCAATGCAGGTGAAGTGGAAACTTAGTCATCTTGAAAAACAGGAATATGATTACTTTTTGCTTCTGTTTTCACTAGTTCCATGCAAAAATCTCCACTCCTTGCATGTGACTATAATGCAAAAATCCTCTGCAGGGAAACAGTGAGTGGCTTTAATAACCGAATCTTACTTTGGGGCTAAAAAGTAAGAATAGGAGGGCGGAAATCTTTTTTTTTTGGAAAAAACAGGTGGAGCTAAAAGAAAGGACATAAAATTTCTAGTCAGAGTTTGTTTCATCAGATGTTTAATGAAGTATGGTAAAGTTCTATACTAGGAAAAACTATTTTGCGCCCAGTGGTGGGGAAAAAAAATCCCCTATTTTACTCTACTTCTGGAAACCTCAATTGAAACAAACAGAGCCAGTAAAAATACAACCAATCCAGACAAGCCCTTCCTGCCTGCTTTATCCTATGAATGATATGAATCTGCCATGTCTATAACATCCTCGTGTGGTTGAAATAGGAGAGACATCTGATAAAGAGACACAAACAACCCAAGTACAAAGATTCTTTGGGGAAGAAGGGAAAAAAACACAAACCATCCCTACCAGTACTTGTCATTTATTGTGTCATCAGGGGTGATGCTAGACTGGTGCAACCATGCTAAGAGGGATATGACTCACGGACTCAAAACAGTTGAACTATCAAACCTAGAGCATGAAAACAAAGAGCTAAGGATCCAAACTCTTTCCGTCATCAGATAATGACACTCCCCCATGCTCAGCATTCTGCTTCTTCCACTTCCACTGATGATCAATCCATCTTCTCCCACCATGTCCCCCTTTTCCTCACCCCGGGGAGTGAAGCTTCCAGTAGGGCTGGAAAGTTGCCCTCACAAATTCACCTTGATTTGACTAATGTCCAATTAGATCATATTTTTTTTTTTTTTAGGGGGGGGAGGGCGGGGTTGGAGTTGGCTTACCTTGACACAGAACAAGGGAGGAGTGTCCATGGATTGGGTACTATTGAACAAGCTTTGAGGTTGGGTACTGGCACATTCAGTAACAGACACAATGAATCAAAGACCTCGGCCTTTTATTTATTCTTCTCACAATCAAGACCTCAGCCATAAATGTAGGCAATAGCAGTATTCAGACAGGCAGTAACATTCATTGATAAAAGAAATTTGCAATTTTTTTAATACACAGGTGATCTTGTCTCCATCGATAACCTGATATGCATACAATTTGAAAATCAGAAGTAAACACAAGGCAAAACCCCTGCTGCTCTAGAAGGACGCCAAAGATGCCTAAATTTGAAATCTAATATTTGTGAATCCATCTTCACAAAATATGCTCATTTCAAATTTCATTTCTTTATGATGTCATTTTTGCACACTATTCTGTTCTAAGACATCAGTAGACCCATAATTATGTCCTCATCTTTCCTTATCTTCCATATATTTCTTTTTCTCTTGCCAGATCCAAATCTTGTTGAGATCTTAAGAAAAAAAAAATCAGAAAGGAAATAACTCTTCCAATTTGAAATAATATTGACTCCGTACTCTATGAGAACTTTACCAATTCAGATCAAGTCATTATGTCCTAGAAGAGTGACATGTCTGGAGGCGGCCCATACACAGTCTTCCATGATAATGGAATCACCCATCCACCACCTTCATTTCCTGTGCAAACCAATCAGAACCAATAAGTGCTGAATAATAAACTTTTAAGGCATTCACCATTTTACTCTAATAATCAGGTTTGTTTCACATGGTCTTAAGCTGGAGGACTGATGGACAACAACACCATTTCCACAGGTATTCTTAATTAAGGGGAAGAAAAGACTATAGTATAAAGATATTTTGCGCAGATGGGTTTCATTAACAATTATAACTTGGGCAATGAAGAAGGGAAAGGAAAATATTTGGCCCTTTTAGGGTTGTCAAGGCAAGACAACCAGCCAGTCCAATGGGTCTAGGTGAGGCCTCACTAGGTAATTGCACATTCAGTACATAGATATACAATTCCACCTTCTTCTATTTGTTGTGCTAATACATAGTAGTCAAGGTGATAGACAATAACTATGTGAGGCCAAGGTTCCCAAGGCAATCGCCATATTTAAGAAAAATATGCCCCCATGCTGATTCCAGTAACTGGTTTGTTTTTTCCTCCTTTTTAAATTCCTTTTCCTACTTCCCTTTTTTTACTTTCCCCCACTCTTTTACCCTTATTTTCTTCATTTTCTGACTCAGAATGATCTGGGCTCCTAGACATGTAAGGCGACAAGTTACCTCATTCTCTGGTCGCCTATGGCCATATAACTATCATAAATACTACTAAAATTTATCAATTGAGGAACAATATCACATGGTCTTTCACAAGTGTACATTCATTGATACATCAAATTTACTGTACGTGTGTTACGCTATATACCACATACGGTATTAAATTACCCCAACATATCTCAAATCAAGGATTAGAGGACCCTAATACAGTTCATGTTCATTCAGTTTTTTTCCTTATTCATGTGCACCAATTTACCCTTCTAGATAAGTGGGTTGGGCATTTTCCAGAAAAGAGACCAGGTGGAGAATATTAAAGTCTTACATAAATCTAAAACCAAGCTAATGCATCAAGGGAAAGGTGAGGTATAAAACAGTTAATAAGATCATATTTAAAATGATTCTCAGCTTATTCCACCTACAAGAGAAGGCTTGCCCGTCTAGTGATTCAGAACCATGTCCATTGGGGCATAAGATGGAGCATGTCATATCTAAGATCTGTTCCTACAAACATCCAATTTAGCCAAGTCTGGATCTTGAAACTAGATCTAATTTGAGTCAGATTCAAGATCACATGTGAGAGCTTATTCAGATCTGGATTCAGGGCCTGACAGGATTGGTAGCCAAGTATATCTTACATATAAAAAGCTTATAGACAGGTATTATAAATAACCAAATCTTGAACGTCAATCAATATTTAGGGTCAGTCTGCATCTTGGATCAGATATGGTTTCACATACGGACTCAAAAACTTTACAGATCCAACCTGTAATATGCCCTAACATGCAAGCAGGATGTGGTGAAGTGAAGGTATATCACCTAAGTTTCTAATGTAGGTAAAAAATGACAAAGAGACCCAGACAGGCAGATACAGAAATCCAGTTTCACCTTGTGTACCCACTTATGCACAAGAATTTGAAGAAAACAAGAATAAGAATGGGAGACTTGCACCAAACAATGTTCATTAGGAGTTTATAGCTCAAGGATCTACTTGTCTGCAGTTAAACCATAATCATTGCCTTTGTTCACCCATTTCCATTCTCCAGAATGAACATCCCCAACCAGAACATACAACATGTGAAAGGTTAAAACTAAACAAACTCACCTCGGAAACTGTCACTGCCTATCCTCAAAAGTTTGCATGCTGCCTCTGCCAACTGCAGAGAATCAGGAATGTTATCTCCTTCTGAACAGTAGCTTAATATGCAAGTGACCTTCAAACCTTTTGCCTGAAAAAGAAAGCTTTCATGAGACAGATTCCCCTTTAATGTAAGGCTAAATCACAAGTGACTGAACCCCAGAATAGGATCACAAACAAACAAATAAAACATTACTGCAGGCACAGATATAGTATATGAGAACAACCTCAAACAGTAGTAAAACAACTCTATTACAATCACAGTAGAACTAATAGCAGTGACCTAACAACTTAAAAGGACACAGCAGTAGGAGCTAATATAAACCAATTGGCCAAGGACAAATTAGGTCCAAACAGAGAAAAATAATTATAACCAAGAACCACAGAAATAGAGGACAGTAAAGGGAGATATTACCATCGAACACAAGGTGGTATGGAAGGAACTATATCCCAAAAGAACAGTTTGGGAATAATGGCTCTCACATCCGTGGCTCTCACCTATTGCAGACTATCTTGGTCTTAGCCTCACTCAGGATAATGGGGATGCACAAAGCAAACTTTTATTCATCTTCAAATCGTGGGGGACTCTTAAGAGTCGCGATTACATCATATAGGCAAGGTTGTTGCCTCAAAAGAAAGTAAGAATATAAAAAGGAAACAAAAATAGAAAAGGAAACAGAGACTAAAAAGCCTCCAACAGTTGAGATCTTTCTTGTACAAGAATAACCAAAAGGAATGTAATAAAATATATATATATATATATATAATCAGATCAATCTTCTAAAAGAAACTTCAAACGATCTTCCTTCATATCTTGTGAGTTGTGAATAGCTTGCTGTCCAAGGCAGGGCAGCCCCACAATTTTGGGTTTGAGGGACCCAAAAAACCTTAGCCATAGTGGCTGGCCCAGCACAAGCTAGTTCACCTGATGGTCCAATAGATTGGTCCACTAATTAAGGTGATAGACCACCTTTTTTATTCTTGCGGCGGATGTAATACTTTGCCAAAGAATCGATCAACATCACACTTGTTTAAAAAAAAAAAATACTTGATGTAGATCGATTCTTCGGCAAACAATACACCGGCCACAAGAATCAAAAGTGTCAAGTTTGTCTCGAATTCTTAAACCCGTTTTGAAGAATGACCCCCTCCAACATATTTTGGTAGCGACCCGAATGGGATTTTTTTCTGAGATCTATGATGGAGCAGAGGGGTTGGGCTGGTAAGCCCAAAGCTCGGAGGTTAGCATTAATCTCATATGGGGGTGCGGGGCATAGCCCCGCAATATGGTTCGACCCAATCGATCGCGACCTGATGGATCGATCTACGACTTGGAGGAGTATATAATGTACTATCGTCTTGTTAAGCAAGGTTTGGTGGGTTTTTCAAGCTAGGGTTTCAGAGCAAGTTTCCTTGCCGCTATTTGGGTGTAACCTCTTTTCTACATAGTGAAGCATCTTCTTCTTCACTCGAGGACGTAGCACACCACATCAGTGTGTGAACCTCGTTAAATCTCTGTGTTGTGCGGGTCTATGTTTGTTTATTTTCGTATTTGTTGGTATTTGCTATAACAAAAAGGGAGATCCATCACCAAAATTAATGGACCGACCCACATGGATTGGGGGTTTTTGGGTCCCTCAAACCCAAATCATAGGGAAGATTTCTTGTCCTTAGTAATGCTTGGGATAGAAAGACAAAGCAGCCATCAATTGGAGGCTTCTAGAAGGATTTGTTTCCTTAGTTTATGTTTCCTTTTTTGTAATAAGTAATGCCTGGGACAGAAAGACAAACTCTTTCCATGGATTTGTTCCTTTTCCCTCATTTTCTGCTGCTGTCATTACCTACTGTTACTGTTTACTGTTAGTGACAAAATCAGATCTGTTCAGATCCCCAAAGACAGAATCGACCAGCACTCCTAGAGGAATTAGGAGAGAGATCGATCAAGTCTTCCTTCCCCAATTAACCTCTGATCTGCAGGTCCTTTTTAGAGAGTGTTCACAGCCACCCAAGGATCACTTGATCATCTTCTTCTTGCTGCCCAAGCAGCCCTACTACAGATCTTGAAGATTCCCTCAGCCTTCTCTCACTTAGGGCTGAAATCAAGAAAGTACATATCTTGCAAAACAGCCGTCAGAAGACCTTCAACTTGGGGGTTTTGTACCCTTGTTGGGGCCTACAATCGACCCCAGTTGCAGCTCATTCTGAGCTCCACAGCTACAGCTGCAGCTCTCTCTCTCCAGCCCTATCGCAGGTTCTTCTCTCTCCTATAGGTTTGGGTTTTGGGTTGGGTTTTGTTGTTGCTTCAGTCTTGAGTCCTTGAGGGATATTTGCTGATTATTTCCCTATTGTTCTCTTGAGTTTATTTCTGATTATTGTCAAGCTAGTTAGTGAGTCTTATTTGTTTTGTTTGAAGTTGTAATACAATGGGGGTAGTTACCATGTAACCTACTTCTACATTAAGTGGTATCAGAGCTATGGTTGAAGAAAGCTCCAAAAAAATTACATTGGAGGATGTGATGAAATCCCTCCAAGCAATGACTGCCAGAATGGACAATATAGATCAACAAATATCAGAACTGAAAGGGATTATGGCTGCTCAGTCCAACACAATCAACAATACTAATGTTGTACCAAGAAGGTTCACTTTTCAAGCTCGAAGGAACATACCAATTTGAGGAGAAGAGTTTGATGAATATGAGGGTAACCAATTCCACTATGATGATACACATAAGGTAAAATTGGAACCGAAGGAATATAATGGAAATCATGATCCCCTCTACTTCCACAAGTGCCTGAACTCTTTTGATGATTACTTCTGATGGTACCATACTACCATATGTCTGAAGAAAGAAAGGTCCAACTAGCTATCACTAAGCTGACAGGTGGTGCTAAGGATTGGTGGAAAATTGAAGAGAGTAAACTCATACGTGGACATAGAGAGCCTCGCAAGGGAAGAACTCAAACTCATACTCAGTGAGAGATATCTACCTCCAACATACCGACGCCATCTCTATGACATGCTCAACACTCTCAGACAAGGAACCCTGACTGTAAAAGAATATATTAATAAGTTTAATGATTTACTTTCACGAATATGTGCATATCATGAAGATGAAGAACTGCTTATATCCCGATTTAAATTGGGGTTACGACCTGATATTCGTGATAAACTTGGGGTGATCGAATTGCCATCATTGAATGCATGCATTGAAAAATCCTTCGAGACGGAAGACCTGCTCAAATCAATTCCTTGACGTTCCTAACTCATTAGTTCATGATTATAAGGACCACATGACTAATGGAAAGACAGCCATTGCTCTAAACAAAGTTCCACCAGCCACGTTGGACAAGGGGCAAGCACCAATGACTTACAAAGAAGGAGAAATCAAGTGTTACCATTGCAAAGGTTTTGGTCACGTTGCCAAATTTCGCCCCTACCAACAGAACACCAACTCCTTCATTATTGCACTTGAAGCCAACCCAAAGATGGTAGTATTGGATGGCCAACACTAATGAGGACACAAACACTAATGAGGATACAAACACTGAAGAAGAACTTGAAAAGCCTAAGATGGAGCAAGAGCAAGTGCAAGGAGAACTAGAAGACGATCCCATGGACGCCATTGAAGATGTTAAGGTTGAGCACGTGGACTACATCATTCCCTCGAAATATCTTGAAGACCATCAACCATGCCTCTACGACTACATCCATGTGATTAAGGAGTTGCCTGAATTTGTTTATGGATTGCTAATGGACGTACACTATGTGGCATTCTTTCTCACACTACAATATTCGAGGACGAATTTTTTCTAAGAGGGGGCGAGTTGATGTAGATCCACATCCATCATGGGTTGCCACAGGAGGAGCAACCAGCCCAAAGTGGGCTAATCGATCCCCACTTACAGCCCACTTAAGGTCACTTAGGTGGCTAGGAATACATTAAGTTATTTCAAAGGGAAAAAGGGCACATTGGGCCCATTGACCTTCACTTATTTCATTAAGTTCTTAGTTAATTTAATAAGGCCCATTGGGCCCATCAATTATAACAGCGCATTAGAGGCTCTTAGTTGATGACTAGTAGTTACTTACTCCATGTTTGGAGTTCTAGTCTAGTCCTATTTGGAGTACAACTCCTATTATGTAATGTCTATTCCTACTTGGAGTCTAACTCCAAGTTAGGGTATGATTGCTAATCTGCCCTTTATATATGAAGGAGCCAATGTACTCTAAATTCTCAAATTTGAATAATGAATGATTGCAGTCAATTGCTTAAACAGCCGGGATAGCTGTTGGTGAGATGCCTGGGCCAAGATAGCCAATCCCACCCACACTTGTCTTGTTTCTTTTCTTTCCTTTTCTCTTATTTTCTGCTGCTATCATTACCTACTGTTACTGTTTACTGTTAGTGACAAAATCAGACCTGTTCAGATCCCCCAAAACAGAATCGACCAACACCCTTAGAGGAATTAGGAGAGAGATCGATCTCCTCTTCCTTCCCCAATTAACCTCTGATCTATAAGTCCTTTTTAGAGAGTGTTCACAGCCACCCAAGGATCATTCTATCCTCTCCTTCTTGCTGCCCAAGCAGCCCTACTACAGATCTTGAAGATTCCCTCAGTTTTCTCTCACTTAGGGCTGAAATCAAGAAAGTACATATCTAGCAAACCATCCATCAGAAGACCTTCAACTTTGGGGTCTTTGTATCCTTGCTGGGGCCTACAATCGACCCCAGTTGCAGCTCTGAGCTACACAGCTACAGCTGCAGCTCTCTCTCCAGCCCTATTGCAGGTTCTTCTCTCTCCTATCAGTTTGGGTTTTGTTGTTGCTTCAGTCTTGAGTCCTTTAGGGATATTTGGTGGTTATTTCCCTATTGTTCTCCTGGGTTTATTTCTGATTATTGTCAAGCTAGTTAGTGAGTCTTATTTGTTTTGTTGGAGTTGTAATACAATGGGGGTAGTTACCTTGTAACCTACTTCCACATTAAAATAGGGCCATCTGAGGCGTAGTTGCTAAGAAATCAATACTCTCTCAAACTCTACCCTAAATCTAGAGTTGTCCTATCTCCTGATCCATCCATCAACTCAAGTTGTTCTTTATGTTTTAGATCTCCATATATCCCTCCATTCGATAGTAATATTGAACCTAATAGAGCTTTTTTTCAGAGGTTTTGTTTATGACATAATTTTCTGAGTTTTAACCTAATCTGGCCCTAACCGATTAGTTGTTTTAGTCCATTTCAGTTGTGTTTCTTAAGCTAGGATATCGGCCACTGTTAGTTATTGATATTGTGATTATTAGGAAGTTATTTTGTTATTGTTTTGAGGGCTATTACATATTTTGATATCTGTACCTACAGTAGTGTTATAGGAGTTGTTTGTTGATCCTTACTTGGGGTTGGATACCTGCAGTAGGGATATTACATATTTTGGTATCTTTGAACACTTTTGATTGGGAGCTCACATAGCTTAAAGCCTTAAAGAGTAAATAGTTCAAAAGATTGAAGGGTGTGCAACAAAAATAAAATTGAACATAAAAATTCTGAAAAGAGATAATAAAGCATGAAACAGGCCAAATTGACTAGCAATTACATTCCATCCCAAAAAAAAAAAAAATAGGCAGAAGCTTCTTTATGAAGAAATACAAAGCAATAAACTAGCTTATACTATCTAAGTTTAGCGCCTCATATGTGAGAACAACATTATTTATAATAAAACAGAATTATTATGGATTACCACTGGCCTTAAAAAATGTTAAAATCATAGTTGTCAAGGCGACTAGGCGACCTAAGGCGTTGGAGGGGTGCCTAGGCGACAAGGCACCTATCTAAGCATGTAGTATATGACTATATGTAATATAGCAATGATAATTTTATATAATTATGCATAATGCAATTTGATATAATTATGCTAGTAATGACCTAATACAAGAAGAAGAAAAAAATAAAATAAACAAAGCATAGGATAAGATATAAGTATAATAAAAAAAACAAAACAATAAACATAAATCAACATAAACTTGTGACGTGCCAACGGGACGTGTTGTTGCCTTGGAGCTGAGAAAGAGCCTCAATGCCTTGAAAACTATGGTCAAAATATTAAGTATATTAGAAAGCAACCATAGAACTAGCCATGGTTTTAAGTCGACCGAGATCATCCAAGACAATCCAGCATTGATACCAAAATAATTCAAGAACTTCACTTCATGGTTTCTGACCTTTTTCACCCAGGATCAGCCAGGTATTTATCATTGAAAAGAACAGGAAGTTTCAAGAAAATATGGTAGAAGCACATAAAAGAAGAAACCATTACATATAACCACAACCACTCCACTCATCCGTTGCAAACAAATTAGCTTTAGATCATCTAGCTTCAAGCCTCCATAGGGAGGAAATATCCCTCGCCCACACTCAAGGATCTAGATCTCTTGATAAGGTAAGAATATCTCTAAGGAACATTAGACTTTGACGAAACCCATCCAGTCACTAGCAGCTAGTGCTGAATCAACCCCCGCAAGGATCACATCACATGCTGACCCTACTATGTTGTAGTTCAATGACTACACTGCTACATTATAGTTTAACATTGTTGGACTTCAAAACAATACCTAGCAATGAACTTGTAATAAAAACAAAACAAAACCTTGCAACAAGAGAATATTGCAGAAAAAGGCAAACTGGGGAAATAGTCCTCATCTCCCAGTTCATCCTCGATAGACAAATTATCCTCTAACAAAGATTCTCCTTTCGCTAAATCATCAAGATACTTCCAGCTCCTTTGAAGAGGATTGTACTCTTGCAGCTTTTTCCATCCTATCCTTTCACAATCATTATCTGTTCCATCGCTATTGACAGTTGAAAGGTAATAAATCTGCATTTCGCTGAGACAAAGGAATAATGCCCAGGAAAAGCACAAAAGTCAAAGCTTAGGCAATGACGGAGAGATATTCCAGTACAAACGGATTGCAGGTTACCATTCACATACCTTAACATATCAAGTTTTTGCCGTTTCCCTGAGTCTAAGCTAGAAAGAATAATAACATGCTTCTTCCCAGTGGATGCTGCAAAATTGGCCAAATTCTTTGCAAATTCAACCATCATTCCCTGTCATTGTTGATTAGCCATTAAGATAATAATTTAGTACTTCAAGGGAAAAGGATCAGTGGTTTTTCTTAGAAAAATAAAAATAAAGTCAACCATTGCCCATGAGTTTGTTCTTTTAAGCATAAAAACACTAGAAGTGGACTCCACCCACAGGGAGCTATGAGCTCACCATGCACAGTGCCGGTTTCCCCAATTAAATGGACCTTGTACAAATCACTCGGTAGCTTATGAAAATTGGTACTAAGGTTCTCCCTTCTTGTGCTGGGGAGAATCATATTTCTGTGGAAGGACACATTCAGGCTCCCTTCCTATGGAATGAATTGATTCTTAGCGCCAATCAGGGGGGACCCAAGCTTCTGCAAGCTTGGCATGGAGAAGGTATACAAATCTGTTGCCTAGGACTCCCTAGAATACCCCCTTAGTTATGTGGGAGGAATTGGATTAATATCTTTTATTTTTGCTTCCGGTGAATGGCCCGCCTTTCGAAGTTACACAGCTATTCAACAAAGATATTCCCTTCCCTTTCTCCCCTTATCTTTACTGTGGTCAAGGAAAGTCAGTCTTTTGCTTTGAAAGACCAAACATGGAGGTGGTCCAGAAGGCTTTCAGGCTACTCCCACAG
>JAJSZK010000295.1:0-14782 GCA_022985045.1 Macadamia tetraphylla | reverse complement strand
GACGATGCCCTTACTCATACCGCTAGTATCCTAGAACTGGGAGCAGGGTGTGACAAATATCATGTTGATGATATTGAATATTCTCGAACTGTATCATATACCCAAGTGTAGGTGTGTATCCATAATCATACTCAGGTGTATATGTGTATCCAAAATCAACAATATAGTATTTCCCACAGAATTAAACATAAAAAGTTAAAATTTCAAAGATCATCTAAAATTTTTGATAATTTTCTTTACAATTATCATATGAAACATCACCTAGTGGCAGATGGGGGAAGTTCAAACCAGGAGTGTTCTTGGCTTCCCATAATATTCGATTGTTATGTGCAAAACCAGCCCAAGGAAGGTGAAGCATATGTCTAATGAGAATGCAACATATAAATTTTTGGTAACTTCATTTTTTCTACCAAATCTATATGGTACTTGTTTGTTAAGTGGAAGTGATACGCTTATATTTGTTCCATCTATTGTTCCAATACAATTGGTAAAGAATGGACAATATTTCCTATTTAATTTGATATTTGGTAGTGTCTCAAATAAAGGTGGTTGTACCATCTCTTGAGCAAATATTCGTAATACTACTAAGTAACAACTCACTGTTTCACGTGGATGCTAAAACATTTCTTGCTTTATCGGGTTCTTAACATTGTGAAACATCATTCAGATGGCCATTGTTAATTGTTCATCCACTAAAATGTATTTTATGCTTGCCAATAGACCACTTTCTTTCAATATAGACACCAACCTCAAAAAATGCTCCTTAAACATACAAAATTGTCTATGGAGTTTTTTTTTAAGGTAATTTATAGCGCCACCCCCTAGAGAATGCTACTCTTAGAGAGACATCCCTGCATAATACCAAATTACACTTGTACCCCCTACCATCAGTGTAATACCCCGCTTCTTAAACCCGGTCTGATTTCGCAGTTGAACCGGTTTAAGCATGCAGGAACCGAGCCAGAGGAAATTAGAGCGAGTTCCTTATGGGCTATGATGGCACGGGTGACCTTAAACACCGGCTGGCCCGATAAGTCCGAGCCAGTGCCAGAAGAGACGGGAGTGCCCAAACCATGTACGTGCACCTACCATAAGGCTATGTACGGATAAAACAGGTATTATATCTGTATTTTAAGGTATATACGATGCTCATTGTATGTTGGGGTGGGGTTCGCCGAGGTCCAACCCGGTCAAAATCCCAAGTTTTGGCTCGTGGTAGGATGTGGGTGCACCCACCGAGTGACCCATCCAAGTGCACTATTCACTTAATTAGGAATAGTATATAAGGCTTTATGATTTCTTTTCTTTCCATTTATTACCCCCGTACGTTGGTGAGAAAAGTAAAGAGGAGAGAGAAAAGAAAGGGAAGAAGAAAGGAAGAGAAGGAAGAGGAAGAAGAGAGGGATTTCAGCGGCGCCGAAGCTCGGTCTTCCCATTCCGTGCCGGAGAGTGATCTTCAACTCTAGATCTACAGCTTGAGGTAAGAAAAGTTGGCTTTTGTGAACATTCACCATACCCAAGCTTTAAACCCTTGATTCGAGTATGGTTTCTTGAGATCTTGTAAATACGCTTTGAAATGATGAATCTAAGGTTTAATAGATGATTTATGTGTTGATCTTGAAGGATTTGAAGAGATATTGACAAGGTAGAAGAAGCATTGTGAGTTTGAAGTGATTTGAAGGGTTTGAAGTCATTCTTGAGCAAAGAAGGTAAGATGGTTTCTCACTTGAATCTAACCTAGATCTAGGTTAGAACCATCCTATAGGACCTTGAGGGTGTGAAGAATGGTGGGGAAAAGCCCCATTTGATTCCTCAAAGAATGGAAAAAATGGGGAAGAAACAGGTCTTTTTCCGCCAAGACCGGTGGGTACAACCGGGCTCCTACCACTGGGTACCCACCGAGAAGACAGGGGTCCTGGCCCAACCGGGTGGGTACCACTGTGGGTACAACCGCGGGCCTCACCCGGTCCAAACGGGGTAGAAGCCATGCTCCGACTCCACCCGTGTGGCCTCAAGGTGATCCTTATGTCCGATCGAACCCAAATCGGACGTGTGACCTTCTTTTGACGTTCTAAACATGATTTTGACATCGGATTTCATTAATTTTGATTCTAAAATGGTGAAGTACTAATCCCGCTCAATTATGTTAGGTTCACCAAATCCTACCCGATTCGTTCCGGATCTCACCCGTACCGAACGGGAATCCTTGTACGCTACAAGTAAGTGGGGAGAGGACGCTTGGCCTTGTTTCAAGGCATTTGTTTGGCATTCATTTAATTATATCTAATCTAGTCATGTCATCATGAATATGCTATATATATTAGTCATTCCACACATTGATGTGCATATATGCTATGTTTACTTTTCAAATGCCAATTGAATAAGATGTTTATATGTTGAATGTGGGCATCATGGTGCATAATGCATTGATAGACTAGATGCCGTAGTCGGCTTGGAAACGAATGCATTGGTGGCCCGTGGAATGGGACACGAGGCACTATGCAACTGTATTATTGTCATATAGGAGCATGCGGTATTAGGATTCTCACCATCCCTGCTACGACCCTTCCCAACAGGTTAAGGTGTTGGGTTGCCATTTGGGGGAAGCAGGTCGTGGTTGTTGACATCGTGGCGGTTAGGCATTACGCCCGACGAGTCATGTAGGACACGAACCCGTGGTACATTCAAGAGGGCCAATCGATCGCTTTTAAATTGCTGGAGTCAGCCCTTTATTTTCGCCATTTACATTTCGTGAGAGCCGGTGGATGGCATTGTCTTTACTTTTCCGAGTACTCACGGTGGGCCTTCTCCGACAGCCCTATGGGCGATCGCGAGGGAGTTCACGGCTCGCACTGGAGTATACGCACATCGTGGTTGTAGTAGCACTAAAACCAAGGACTTAGTAATGTTGCTTAGGTGGATGTGATTTAAAATGTATAGCATGGCATGTAGTGCATATGATGTGTTGTGATGTGTGGACCACGTGTGGTCCATCTTTCTACTTATCGAGCTAGTGAGCTCATCCCACGGTACACCCCTTTTTAGATGATTTTGCAGTGCATACCGAAGTTTCAAGAGGACTGGTGGACCTCGAGGAGTTTGAGCACGGCGATCGCTCGGCAGAGCCGTGGCGGACAGCGCTTCGAGGCCGCTGAGCTCCACTTGAGGCCGAGCCGAGCTTTCTATGTGATGCCGAGTGGGCACAACCCTTGATGCCGAGTGAGCCCACTTTGATACCGAGCCGAGCGTGTACTGATGGTTTTGATGATTTCTTGTATATACTTGATATTTGAATTTTATTCTTTTGTGTATATATCATGCCTTCGCCCAAATGTATATAATTATTGTATCACCATTCGGTATCAAGTATATGGGATTTATTCATGTAAAACTTAGTCTTCCGCGATCCGATGAACTTATGTTAGTGTGCGATGTCGGGTGGAATACAGATTCGATGATCCCGGCAGTTTGGGTTAACTGGTGTTAACTCGGTCACCGCTCGCTCAGGTGAACGGGTGACAAACGGTGGTATCAGAGCGTGATGCTCGCTCCACTCACAAAGATACCATTAGAACTCGAGACTCTATAATAGGAAATTGGGGTTGGGTAAAGATAAAAGCTTAAAGATTAAAAGTCAAAGAAAGAAAGTATAAAAATGGGGTTATGTTACAAGTTGCATTCATGGCATGCGTGAGTGCAGAAAAAAAAGATAATTAGATTGGAACTATATCCTATAAAGTACTATTTTGACGAAATTTCGGCAGCATAACGGCGTAAAATGGGATTTCCAAAAATTTACACAAATACCTGATAAACAACAGATAATAAATATAACAAAGAGCACAGATAGCCAAATACATCACCACAAAACCACACAAGTACTCCACATATGAAATCACCATAAAATCCACTATCCAAAGATATATTATTCCACAATGAATCTAGTTACATCGCAAATATAAGGAATGAGAACAAATAAAATATGCAACAAAGTCTATGGAAAGAGAAAACAGGTAAACAACTGGTGTGGGCGAGCCAAGCCCTCACTAGTCGTCGTCATCGTCGTCGATGATCACCACGTTCGCCGGAGGCCTGGAGTTGACGTCGAGGCGGTGATCGTAATAATCGAACCTCGCTCACCGACTCCCTCCGGCCGCCAAAGTCTGCCGAGATAGCGTGGCCGTGGTGTCCAAGTCCCGACCCACCTAAGGAAGGAACCTCCAAGGTGGTCTGCCTCCATAAGTGCCCTCCCCGAGACAATCTCGCCCACCGCCTCAAGTTTCGAACTCGCCATCCTACAAGGCCCGCATGGAGGACGCCATGCCCTCAAGTCATAGGCCCCACTCCTGGTGGTGGGGCGAGCTCTAGAAGAACTAGGACCAGACCTCTCGACTCGAGGCGCCTCGTGGATGCCGCCACCCATCGATCCTCCTCCTCATCCCGAGGAACGAGTCCTCATCCTCCTCACTGACTCCTCCTCCATGAGGACATCCTCCATAGGGGCAGCCTCCTACCCCTACCTCTCCGAACTCCCGATCTCGGAGGTGAATCCATGAGGGTCTTGGAGACCCATCTTCGGAGGTTTCTTCGGCGAACCTATCACCGGAGTCTTCCCTCCTCACCGCCAGATCCACCCCAAGAACTCAAAGATCCTAGTGAGGATCCCGCCGAAGGAAATCCTCCATCCTCCGGGTGGGAAGTATGATGCTCCATCGCTCGAGAATAATGTAGGGAGGCACAGTGCTCGCGCCTCCCTCGCGGCCGTGAAGATGCGAATGCAATGAAAGCCGCCATAAAACCCACCGGTTCCAATGACCTCCCTCGGGAGCAAGTTGAACTGATCAACGGCGAATAGACGAACCTCGTGGTAGAAGGATGTCTCGACTCACGATCATGCTGCCGCAGATGGTCTCAGATGAAGTCCGTGTCGCCAGCTCATGAACGGCCCCTCGAGGCCTACCCGGGGATCAGAGTATCGGTGTCCCCCGATACCCAAGATATCGCCAGGTGCCTACCGTCACCGGATGTCCACTCCTTCACCAAGCTGCTGATGGTGAACTCCCTGCACGGATACGACACCTCTAGGTTACAATAGAACCGACGGACGAGCGCTCGTAGATGGTCGGTCCACATGAAGAATAGAGTCCCACCAATGCCGAGAACCTCTCCGAAGCCTAGCCTTGTGGAAGTCCTCGACTACCACGGTCTTCTCCATCATCAACCCCTTCGAAGTTGGGCCGCTTGGTCACGACGCACTAAGAAAGTGCTTCTCATCATAGTCTCAAGGGTCGACCGGTAGGTGCGGTCTCCCCGGCGAGGAGCGAGAGCTGGTCTCCGCACTCTTCCGCTTAGAAGCGGTGGTCTTGCGTCTAACGCCAGAGGAAGATGGTCCTTTGCCGGTGCGTGACGACATCCTGGCAATAAGAAAAGAAAGTAGGGATTAGTACAGGAAAGGAAAAGACAGCAGCATTAAAAAGGGGAAATCCAAAACCCAATTCATGCAAAACGGGAACAGCAACAATCTAGGAACGATAGGAAACCTATGACATGAAGCACGGTAGTTTACGACGCATAGAAACATGCCAAAACAGTAGGATGACAGCAAAAGCAAAGAGCATAAATAAGATGAGGGAATTCAAGTCCATTGTGCAAATTCGAACATAATGGAGAATAGCTTGAAACCCTAGGTCTAGAGCAAAATGCCGTAGTAACGGGATCATGAAAGTGCAAGAACGTACCCAAATAGGCTATGGAATTCCAAGAATGCAAGTATGGGATGAAGAACCAAGGAAACCAATACAAAAGAGGGATTTTTATAGAATTACATGGGGATTCCAAGCATAATGGAGAATTCATGAGATCTAAAGCATATCTAGTGTAAATCAAATGGAATGCATCACAAAGGATTCATCAATTGGAGAAAAAGAGTAAGAATTGAAGAAATCCCCAAATTTGGAAACCTAGGGCACAAATTGGGGTTTTCTTCAAATGAAGAGACAAAATCCCTATAAACTACAAATGGCCACAGTAGAAGCATCACAATCACATGGAAATACTATTCTATGGTGAAAAATAAGGAAAGACAACCTAAGGTGAAGTCTATACATGCATTTTACCCCAAATGGAAATTCTGGAAAAGAGGAGAAGAAGAAACTTACTTGAAGAAGGGAGAGTTGACTCTTCTCTAAACCGCCTAGTTGATGAGTGGAACCGCGAGTAGAAGCGCCGAGGAGACCTCCAAGATCGCCCAAGGAAGAAAGGAGGAAAGAGAAAAGGAGTTTGGGAAAAGGATGCATAACAGGTCTCAGAGGGCCCTGTCGTGTTTTACACGGCAAGACCGGCGGGTATAATCGGCGGGCCCCTACCCGCCGGTGCCACCCGCTGGTGTAAGGCAGTAAGATCAGCGGGTATAACCGGCGGGCCCCTACCCACCGGTGCAGCCCACCGGTTATGACAGTTGGGAAATTTTGAAAATTTTTTCTTCTTTTCTTTTTCCCTTCTCTCCTCCTAGTAATGATTTCATTGATTTTCATTATGGACATTCTTCCTATGATTAATATGCTATGGTCAAGTGGGACCATTGACATGTCTCTGGGGGACTTTGCCTCGACTTGGAATTGAGTCGATTATTTACAGTGCTATCATACACTACAACACCTCATGTAATGGCATATGATTGTGTGCAAATCAATTCTATGGTGTTTAACCAATATGGTGTGTGATGTGTTCCTGTGCATGGATACGATGATACGCATTTAGATCCGTAGTAATGCCCGAGGTACCTCGGGGTCCTCGCTGGTCGGTCGACCACAAAATCCCGGAGGTCTCGCTCGGGGGCATACCTCACCTCCACTACCTCCAGAGACCTGGTCGGGTGGGGCACATGGGGACCCACCTATGACTCACTCCTGACCTCCACCGGTCATTACACCGGAGATGTTGCTACATAATCCAAAAGTCCCAACAAGCTTTCCAAAGAACAAATGCTTCAAAGAATAGAAGCATTTATGACCGCCATCCAAAGAACAATTGACTTTTCTCAACCGGGTCAACCGCCTGTACTCACTCCACAGACCCACCAGGGTCGGGAACGGGACCACAAGTGGTGGGTACACTCCAATCCCACCATTCGGTATTCCTCAAGATGGGATGCCTCCTCCATACTCCTACTATCCCGCTCTATGCTCCTAACTTCCCGACGATGTAATACGTCAAGGGTAGTGGAGTCATTCAAGAGGAACTTACCACCGTATTCTCTAAGGTGGGGAGGATCCTCCGAACCGGATCAATGGATCCAAGAATTAGAGAAGATATTTGAGGTGCTTGAGTGCACGGATGCCCAGAAACTTATTTGTGCTGGGTTGCAACTCAAGAAAGAGGCAAATTCTTGGTGGCAAGCCTCCAAACCTATATTGATGGCTGCTCATCCAGAACCTACTTGGGAGCAGTTCAAGGAGTTGTTCTTGGATAACCATTATCCGTGCAATTTCAGAGACCGAAAGGAGACTGAGTTCATGGCCTTAACTCAAGGAGGTAAGACTGTCCTTGAGTACCAACAATAATTCGAGAGTTTGTTCCATTTTGCCCCAAGGCATATGAGGACACAAGAGAAGGGCAAGGTTCCTAAAGGGCCTAAAGGCATCTATTGGGTCCTGCTTGAGGTCTGGATTTGACCGAATATGGCCAGATTGTCAGTAAGGCCAAGACCATGGAAGATAAGCAAAGGGTGAATGTCCCTCACCCGGACTATGGAAGAGAACAAATCCATTCCCAGATATAGGAAATTCTCCAAGGCATACCCGGATCATACGCTGGGCCTATGTATAGGCAGCCCTATAGGCCATCCGCTACCCTCCTAGGCCAGTTGGTGGTTCGGTTCACCTCTTTTCGCCTCAACACTAGTGTGGCACCCACAGCCCAAGGCCACCTCGACCTCCATCTCGCAGGGTCAAGTGCGAGGGGCCCCGCCCAGCCCGACGCCTCGATTCGCTGTTTCAACTCCATTCCTATGGGCATTATGCGAAAAGACTGTCGGCCGACCAGCCTTGCCTCCATCAGCCTCTCTCGCATCGACCTCCCTTACCTCGAGGGAATCAACCGCAGGAAGGATGTATGCTCTATCGGCCGAGGAAGCCGAGGCTAGTACGAAGTTGTAGCAGTACATTTTAAATTAAGAAGTTCATTATGATTCATATTGATGACCGCTGAAATTATATGCATTGTTATACTAGGTATCCTACCCATATCGGGCATACCACCTATGTTTTATTTGATTCAGAGCTACTCATTCATTCGCATCTAAGAGATTTGTAGGAAACTTGGGATGTCACCCAGATCCTAGACCATGGAATGATTGTTAGTATGCCACCGGTAAAATTGCACATTGAAGGAAGTGTATGGGCCGTGCTCAAGGGAGATTAGTGGGAAGAACTTTGATGCACAACTCATTAAATTCAATATGCAGAATTTTGATGTTATATTGGGTATGGATTGGTTGTCGGCTCATCGAGCTAATGTGATCGTGCGAAAGGCTGATTAAGGTAATGATGACGAAGGGAAAGAGGGATATACCGAGCGATACAATGAAAAGGGTGAGGAAGGTCCTTGTCTCCACTCTTCAAGCGTAAAGTTGCTAGAAAGTGGATGTCGTGGTTTCATAGCCTCGGTACTGATGTTGATGCAAGAGTTACACCTCTAGAAGAAGTAAAGGTGGTTAAAGAGTTTCCGATGTTTTCCCTGATGATCCGATGCATTTACCACCGATAGGGATTGAGTTTGCCATAGACTTGACTCGGAGCAGCTCCAAAGATTCTAAGGCTCCATCAGGATGGCACCACTGAATTGAAGGAGTTGCGATGCAGTCGGAGCTATTGGAAAAGGGTTTATTCGCCAAGTGTTTCACCTTGGGGTGCCCCGTGTTGTTTGTCAAGAAGAAGGATGGTAGTTTGCGATGTGCATAGATTACCGGAGTTGAATAAGCTAACCATTAAGAACCGTATCCATTGCCACGCATTGATGATTTATTTGATCGCTGCAAGGAGCCGTGTATTTTCAAGATAGACCTTCGGTCCGCTATTATCAGCTCAAGATAAAGAGTAGTGATATACCCAAAACAGCATTTAGGACTCGATACGGCCATTATGAGTTCCTAGTGTTGTCCTTCGGGTTAACCAATGCGCCGGCAGCATTCATGGATCTAATAAATCGAGTATTTCAGGATGTGCTTGACAAATGGGTAATTGTTTTTATTGATGATATCTTGATCTACTCCAAGACCGAGGAGGAGCACACTCAACACTTGAGAATGGTGTTACAGAGGTTGAGAGATCAACAGTTGTTTGCCAAGTACAGCAAGTGTGAATTTTGGCTTGAACAAGTTGGATTCCGGGGCACGAGTGTCTAAAGTCGAATCGAGGTAGATCCCCTAAGGTGAAAGCAGAGTGGAATGGGAAAGCCCCAAGAATGTTATGAAATTAGAAGCTTCTGGGTTTGGCTGGATACTACCGCGCTTCATCGAGAATTTTGCTCGGATCTCAGCACCAATGACCAAGTTGACTAAAAGGGTGTGAAATTCGATCAGGAGGAATGTGAGAAGAGCTTCCAGAATTGAAAGAAAGGTTGGTGATCCTCAGTGCGACTATTCCCGAGGCAGTGGAATGACACTATACCGATGCTTCCAAGGTTGGTTTGGGTTGTGTTCTCATGCAACGCGGTAAGGTAATAGCGTATGCATCCCGACAACTAAAGGAATATGAGAAGAACTACCCCACTCATGACTTGGAACTAGTCACTATTTTTGCCCTTAAGATCCGCGACATTATTTGTATGGGGAGAAGTGTGAGATATACAAGGATCACAAAAGCCTGAAATACTTCTTCACCTAGAAGGATCTCGAACATGAGACGAGAAGATGGCTTGAACTCATGAAGGATTATGATCTGCGATATTCAAGATCATCCCGGCAAGGCTAATGTAGTGGCGATGCATTGAGTCAAGACACGATCGTGTCGCCTCATACTTAGCAATCACCACTTGTGCAAGAGGCGATGCTAATGGATGAAACCCTCTTGTATGAAGGGGCAACCTTAGAGCTTGAACCTCAACCTAAAACCTTAAATGGTTGACGGTATCCTTATCGGCTCTACAGGTGCATCCGGCAATTAGGCAAGAGGTGATAATGAAGCAACCTTTGGATCCTGAATTGCAGCGGATTAGAGTTAAGGTTCAAGACCAAACAATGAACGACCCAGATTTTACTTTAGCCAGTGATGGGGCATTGATGTTTCGAGACAGATTGTGTGTACCCGATGATTTGGATATACAAGATAAGATAGTGAGAGAAGCACATAGCTCCGAGTACTCACTCCACCTGTGAAGTCCCAAAAATGTACAAAGACCTCAAACAAAGTTACTGGTGGCCAAGCATGAAAGTCACCATAGCTTTATATGTGGCGACTTGTCTTACCTGCCAGAAAGTAAAAGCTGAAAGGCATCGACCTTATGGTACTCTTCAGCCACTCCCAGTACCAGAATGGAAGTGGGAAAGAATTACAATGGACTTCATCACCGGACTACCAAGTACACCTAAGGGAATGGACGCGATATGGGTGATCGTGGATCGCTTACCAAGACTCGCCATTTTATTCCTATCAAGACCAAGTTCTCCATGACCAAACTAGCACAACTTTACATGGACAACATAGTGCCCTTACATGGAGTGCCAAGTGAGCATTGTTTCAGATAGGGACCCAAGGTTCACGCCCGATTTTGGAAAAGCTTACACAGGCCTTGGGATCACAACTGAATTTGAGTATAGCTTTTCACCACGCACGGATGGTCAATGGAGCAACCATACAGATATTAGAAGACATGCTCGTGGCATGTGCAATGGAGATGAGTGGCGTTGGGAAGAATATATACCTCTTATGGAGTTTGCATATAACAACAGCTACTAAGCCACAATTGGGATGGCTCCATATGAGGCGTTATATGGCGTAAAGTGCGAACTCCTTTGTATTGGGATGAGGTAGGTGAACGCCGAATGTTAGGACCTGAGATGATACAAATGACTTGTGACAAAGTCGACGTTATTAGAGAACGGATTAAAGCACTCACTCCGCTAAAAGAGCTATGCGGACACCCGCAGAAGGAGATTGAATTTCAGCCAGAGAAAAGGTATTTTCAAGATCTCTCCTACTAAAGGTTTGCAAAGGTTTCACAGAAGGGAAGTTGAGCCCAAGATACATGGGACCATTTGAGATCTTATCCCGGTTGGCTCAAGACCCTACATGCTTGCTCGCCACCTTCGCTGGGGATGTTCACAATGTATTCCATGTATCCATGTCAAGAAGTACGGCATGATCCATCTCATGTACTACCCGTGGAACCAGAGTACCTAGAAGTCGATATGACCTACACGAAACCACTGAAATTTTGGACCGAAGGTAAAAACCCTTCGAACCGCTCCATTTCCTATGTAAAGGTGCGATGGGCTGATCATTCACTTGAAGAAGCATCTTGGGAGGTAGAAGAAGAAATGCGAGCCAAGTACCTCATCTTTTGATCAACCGTACGTAATTTCGAGGATGAAATTTTTCGTAAGGGGGTAATGTAATACCGCTTCTTAAACCCGGTCTGATTTCACGTTGAACCGGTTTAACATGCAGAACCGAGCCGAGGAAATTAGAGCGGTTCCTTATGGGCTATGATGGCACGGGTGACCTTAACACCGGCTGGCCCGACAATTTCGAGCCAATGCCGAAGAGACGGAGTGCCCAAACCTGTACGCACCTACCATAAGGCTATGTACGGATAAAATAGGTATTATATCCGTATTTTAAGGTATATACGTATGCTACATCAGATGCTTGGGGTGGGGTACGCCGAGGTCCCAACCAGTCAAAATCCCAAGTTTTGGCTCTCAGTGTAGGAGTGGTGCACCCACCGAAAGTGACCCATCCAAGTGCACTATTCACTTAATTAGGAATAGTATATAAGGCTTTATGATTTCTTTTCTTTCCATTTATTACCCCGACGTGGTGAGAAAAGTAAAGAGGAGAGAGAAAGAAAGGGAAGAAGAAAGGAAGAGAAGGAAGAGGAAGAAGAGGGATTTCAGCGCCAAGCTCGGTCTTCCCATTCCGGTGCCGGGAGAGTGATCTTCAACTCTAGATCTAAAGTTGGAGGTAAGAAAAGTTGGCTTTTGTGAACATTCACCATACCCAAGCTTTAAACCCTTGATTCGAGTATGGTTTCTTGAGATCTTGTAAATACCCTTTGAAATGATGAATCTAAGGTTTAATAGATGATTTATGTGTTGATCTTGAAGGATTTGAAGAGATATTGACAAGGTAGAAGAAGCATTATGAGTTTGAAGTGATTTGAAGGGTTTGAAGTCATTCTTGAGCAAAGAAGGTAAGATGGTTTCCTCACTTGAATCTAACCTAGATCTAGGTTAGAACCATCCTATAGGACCTTGAGGTGTGAAGAATGGTGGGAAAAGCCCCATTTGATTCCCCAAAGAATGGAGAAATGGGAAGAAACAAGGTCTTTTCCGCCAAGACCGGTGGGTACAACCGTGGGCTCTACCACCTGTGGGTACCCACCTGAGAAGACAGGGGTTCCCTGGCCCAACCGGCAGGTACCACCGATGGGTACAACAGGGCCCTACCGCCGGTCCAAACCGGGGTAAAACCAGTGGTAGACACCACCGTCGACCCACCGTGGCCTCAAGGTGATCCTTATGTCCGATCGAACCCAAATCGGACGTGTGACCTTCTTTTGACGTTCTAAACACGATTTTAACATCAGATTTCATTAATTTTGATTCTAAAATGGTGAAGTACTAATCCCGCTCAATTATGTTAGGTTCACCAAATCCTACCCGATTCGCTCCGGATCTCACCCATACCGAACGGGAATCCTTGTACGCTACAAGTAAGTGGGGAGAGGACGTTTGGCCTTGTTTCAAGGCATTTGTTTGGCATTCATTTAATTATATCTAATCTAGTCATGTCATCATGAATATGCTATATATATTAGTCATTCCACACATTGATGTGCATATATGCTATGTTTACTTTTCAAATGCCAATTGAATAAGATGTTTATATGTTGAATGTGGGCATCATGGTGCATAATGCATTGATAGACTAGATGCCGTAGTCGGCTTGGAAACGAATGCATTGGTGGCCCGTGGAATGGGACACGGAGGCACTATGCAACGATCTATTGTCATATAGGAGCATGCGGTATTAGGATTCTCACCATCCCTGTTACTGACCCTTCCCAACAGGGGTTAAGGTGTTGGGTTGCCATTTGGGGAAGCAGGGTCAGTTGTCGGACACTGTGGCGGTTAGGCATTACGCCCGACGAGTCATGTAGGACATCGCAACCCGTGGTACATTCAAGAGGGCCAATCGATCGCTTTTAAATTACGAGTCAAGACCTTTATTTTCACCATTTACATTTCTGAGAGCCGTGGACGGCATTGTCTTTACTTTTCCGAGTACTCACGTGGGCCTTCTCCGACAGCCCTATGGGCGATCCGGAGGGAGTTCGTGCTCTGCACCGGAGTATACGCCAAGACCGTGGTTGTAGTAGCACTAAAACCAAGGACTTAGTAATGTTGCTTAGGTGGATGTGATTTAAAATGTATAGCATGGCATGTAGTGCATATGATGTGTTGTGATGTGGACTGCTGGTGGTCCATCTTTCTACTTATTGAGCTAGTGAGCTCATCCCACGGTACACCCCTTTTTAGATGATTTTGCAGGTCACATCCGAGGAGCATGGGGTGGGTCCCACAGCTTGAGTTTCTAAGAGGACTGGTGGACCTCGAGGAGTTTGAGCACGGCGAGACGCTTCATGCGAGAGCTGTCAAGGGACAGCAGTTCCGAGGCCGTCTGAGCTCCACTTCGAGGCCGAGGAGCTCTTCTATGGATGCCGAGCTGGCACAACCTTGATGCCGAACTGAGCTCCATTTTGATACCGAGCCGAGTGGTACTGATGGTTTTGATGATTTCGATATACTTGATATTTGAATTTTATTCTTTTGTGTATATATCATGCCTTCGGCCCAAATGTATATAATTATTGTATCACCATTCGGGTATCAAGTATATGGGATTTATTCAGTGTAAAACTTAGTCTTCCGCTGATCCGATGAACTTATGTTAGTGTGCGATGTCGTGGTGGAATACAAGATTCATGATCCCGGCAGTTTGGGTTAACCAGTGTTAACTCGGTCACCGCTCCGGTTCAGTGTGAACGGGGTGTGACAATCAGTCTCTATTAAGTGAGGTTTTGGATTGACATTTTTACCCTTTTGTCTAAAACACATAAAATCAATCCCATTTTACCAGAAGAAAAATTACAAACAACATTTATCAGTTTTTGAATTGAAACTCTACTTCCTTGCATGACGTTGTCAAGGTACAAGACATGTGTGTAAGGATCCCTTTTTTTTACAAAACCCTCTATAAATTCCAAACAACAACCACAATCGAGGGTTTCAACCAATTCCAACCAGTACTGGAATCGAATTCGATAGGAACTCATCCTGCAATCTTGAACATTGAACATTGAACATTAGATGATTCGAACAATTCTTCTCTGCTCAAAGATAAATGGTTAACCAAATATCGAACTTATTTTGGGTTCTAGTCACAACTCTTTGTGACTTCTCACAAACTTTTTTTTTTGGTAGAGGTAGCCTTAGCTATTCAAACCAGCCAAGGCTTTATGCTCATCAAGTAATGATATGATACTATCTCAAAAGGGCCCC
>JAJSZK010000294.1:0-14922 GCA_022985045.1 Macadamia tetraphylla | reverse complement strand
GTAAACATAGCACATATGCACATCAATGTGTGGGATGACTAGACTATATAGCATATTCATGATGGCATGACTAGACTAGATATATTTAAATGAATTCCAAACAATGCCTTGAAACAAGGCCAAACAACCTCTCTCCACTTATTTTAGGTAAAGGTTCCGTCGGCGGGTGAGACCGGTTAGGGGTAGGATTTGGTAAACCTAACATAATTGGGGGGGGTTAGTACTTCACCATTTTAGGATCAAAATTAATGAAACCGATGTCAAAATCTTGTTTAGAACGCCACACGCCATTTGGACCAAAATTTTTAAAGGACCCCCCCACACGGAGGGTGAAAGGGGCCCGCCCACCCCCCCCACCGAGGGACCGGCTGGTGGGGCCTGTGGTTGGGCCCGGTTGGGCCGAAGGCCCCGCCTGGGGGGTGCCAAAAAGGGGCCCCCGCCCCAACCGTCGGCAAAAAACCTCTTTCTTCCCAACTTTCTCCATTCTTTGGGATTCAAAGGGGTTTTTCCAACCCATTCCTCACACCTTCAAGGTCTTATAGGATGGTTCTAACCAGATCTAGGTTAGATTCAAGGGAGGGAAACCATCTTACCTTCTTTGGTCAATAACAACCTCAAACCCTCCAAATCACTTCAAACCCACAATGCTTCTTCCACCTTGTCAATATCTCTTCAAATCCTTCAAGATCAACACATAAATCATCTCTTAAACCTTAGATTTATCATTTCAAAGGGATTTACAAGATCTCAAGAAATCATACTGAATCAAGGGTTTAAAGCTGTATGGTGAATGTTAAAAAAACCCAACTTTGCTTACCTCTAATTGTAGATCTAAAGTTGAAGATCACTCTCCGCCGAATGAGAAGATCGAGTTTGCCCAAACCCCTCTTTCTTCCTTTCCTTCCCCTTCCTTCCCTTCTTCCCCTTTTTTTCTCTCCTCTTTACTATCCTCACCAACGAGGGTAATAAATGGAAAGAAAAAAAAACATAAGCTATATATACAATTCCAAATTTAAAGTGAATAGTGCACAGGGTTTTCACAGGGGTGGGTCCCCCCACGCCCCCACCGGGGGCCAAAACTTGGGATTTTGACCGGCCCCCTTTGCACAACCCCACCCCGGCATAATGGCATGTATACCTTAAAATACAGATATAAAAATTTTTTATCCGATATGGCCTTATGGTAGGTGCATGTAAGGCTTGGGCACCCTCCTTTTCCCGGACGCTCGGACTTTGGGCCCCCCTGTTTAAGGTCACCCGTGCCATCATAGCCCATAAGGAACCCGCTCTAATTTTCTCCGCTCGTTCTTGCATGGTCAAACCGGTTCAACCGTGAAATCGCCCCGGGTTTGAAGGGTATTACAACCCCGGGCCCCGGGAACGGCAGTATGGGTTCTCCTACCCACCTATATGACCCACTCAGCCCAAATGAGCTCCATGGGCTCAAACTCACCGACAACCTTCTTTATGCTATTATACGTGTCATGACCATAACCTACGCATTTATGGTCCCGAATTGGACTTATTCCTAAACTCTTATCTGGGGCTGGGTTTTTAGACATTTGTCTTCACTCCAATCTTATCCGATCATGAAAACGGATTCTTCTACAAGAATAAGTAAGTGTGGGGAGAGGACTTTGATCTTATTTTCGGAGTGTTTTTGGCATCCTATGCATTTATAGACTATATTGACATTCCGACGGTCATTCCCATGCATATGCTTGATATATGAATGATGCAGTTAGAATTGAACATCTTGTATCATCTAGAAGAGGTGTGCACGTGGGATGAGCTCACTAGCTCAGTAAGTGAAAAGAAAGACCACACAAACATTTACATCCATATGCACTATATGCCATGCAATTCATTTTAATCTTATCCACCTAAACAACATTACTAAGTCTTAGGTTATGTGCTACTCACAACCACAGTGCGCATATGCCTCGGATACGAGTCGTGAACTCCATCCCGTGATACGCCTATAGGGTTGTCGAGAAGGTCCACCGTGAGTACTGTAAAAGTAAAGCATGCCAACCACCGCTCTCAACATAAAAGTAAATGATGTAAATGTAAAGGTGCCGACCCCAATAATTTAAAAGCAAGACGATTGGCTCTCTTAAATATACCATCGAGGTTGCCGATCGTCCTAAAGACTAGCTCGGGCATATGTCTAAATGCCACTGAACCGACAATCGTGATCACAACTTCCCCCCAAGTGATAACCTAACACCTCAACCCCTGTTGGGAAGGGTCGTAGCACAGGGAATGATAATCCTAAACCGCATGCTCCTATATGACAAAGTACAATTGTATAGTACCATCGCCCCTATACCACGGGCCACCAATGCACTTGCCAAACCGACTACGGCCTAGACAAATAATGTATTATGCATAGTAATCCAACCATTCATCACATAAACACGCAATCATTTAGCATTGAGAATGTAAAGCACAACACACATATCAGAAATCATTTGTTTAGAATGCACAAGCAATGCGTATGAATGACATACAAGGATGACTAATCTACACATAATTTGCATGATGACATGGCTAGTCTAGATACAATTTAATGATGCAAAATAAGCCTTAAAATAAGGTCAAATGTCTCTCTCCACTTACTTGTTGGGTACAAAAGCTCACGTCGTAGACGGGTGAGATCCAAGTGAGAAATATAAATTCTAGTGGAACCTATCGTAAGCAAATGAGGTTAGCATTTCACCACCTTGGGGTCAAAACTAATGAGGTTTAATATTTAAATCATGTTTAAAATCATAAAAGAAGGTTGTCCGCCCGTTTTGGGCCCATTCGGGCTAAAAAATCTGACTGGTGGGCCAACACGTGGGCCATACAGCCCACCTATCTTCGCCCACCGGTCCAATAGGCAAGCCCCTACAGGTGGGCGGTTCGCCGGTCTTCACTCGCCTATTAGAATTAAGGTCCTGCCCCAACAAAGCGGCCTCTCGCTGGTGGGTAGGTTCGTCGCCGGTCTTCGCCCACCGCTGGTGCGAAAATTGGTTTTCTCTTAAAACACTTCTCAACCTTGGAAAAATCAAATGGAGCTGCCCCAATCACATTTTTCACACATCTAAAGCCTCATAAGATGATTCTAACTTAGATCTAAGTTAGATTTAAGGATTGAAAAGCAATCTTACCTTCTTTGCTCAAGAACTCTTTCAAACCCCAAAATCACCTCTTAACTCAAGATATCACCAATGCTTCTCAAATCCTGCAAACACTTCTTTAAACCTTCAAAATCAACACATAGACCATCTATTAAACCTTAGATTCATCATCTCAAGTGGGATTAATAAGATCTCAAGGAACTCTACCCAAATCAAGGGTTTCACTTGGGGTTTTGTGAAAGTTTAAGAAGTATAGCCTTCGCTCACCTCAAATTATAGGTCTCGTGTTGGGGATCACTTTTTTGGTCCTGGAATGAGAAGATCAAACCTCGGCATTGCTTAAAATCATTTCTTCCTCTTTTTCTTTTCCTTTCTTCTTCTTCGTTCTCTTTTCTTCCTTTCTTTTATCTCTCTTCTTTACTTTTCTCACCCACTCTTTAAGGCATTAAATGAGAAAAAGAAAAACTATAAGTACTATTTATACTAGATCATATTTAGTAGTCACATGGGTGGGTCACACTGGTGGGCGAGCTTGCCCACCTGTGATCACCCACTTGTTAGTCAAAACTTAGCCAAACAATTGAGATTTCAATGGAATTCGACTCTAAAGATGTATCTCACTCGACACAATATATATAATATGTATACACTTTAAGATACGGCTACATACCAAAGATTACCTGACATGGCCTTATGATACGTGCATGTACACGATTTGGGTACACTCTGCCTCTTTGGCATCGACTCGGACTTGTCCGCCAACTCGTGTTCAAAGTCACCTTGCCATCATGGTCTATAGGAACTCCGCCTTAACCCTCTCGTTCGGTCTTGCATAGTTAAACGGTCAACTGTAAGTAAACCAGGTTTTAAAAGTAGGGTATAACATTTACCCCCCATTTTAAAAAATTCGTCCTCAAAATTAGCGGACTGTTGTTCAAAAGATGAGGGTACTTGGCTTGATTTCATCTTCTTTCTCCTAAGATGCTTCTTTAAGTGAATGGTTAGTCCATCGCACCTTACGAAGGAAATAGAGTGGTTGTGAAGGGTTTTCACTTTTCTGCCTAAGATTTGGTACGGTCGTTTTTATAGGTCATATCGCTTCTAGATATTCTGTTCCACGGCAACACATGCGATGAATCATGAACATATCGCTCAAAGATAGTACATGGAATACATTATGAACATTTCGAGTTAAGGTGGATGAGCAAGCATGTAGGCTATTGAGCCAACCCGAGTCAAAATCTCAAATGGGCTAATGTATCTCGGGCTCAACTTACCCTTTCTATGGAACCTATGCAACCCTTTAGTAGGAGAAATCTTGAGAAACACCTTTTCTCCTGCTTGAAACTCAATGTCTTTCCTCGGTGTCTACATAGCTCTTTTGACGGATCGAGTGTCTTAATCCTTTCTTGAATAACATCGACCTTGTCACATGTCATCAGATTATTTCGGGTCCTAACATTCGGTGTTCGCCTACCTCATTTCAATACAGAGGAGTTCTACACTTTCTACCATATAATGCCTCATATGGAGCAATCCCAATTGTAGCTTGATAACTGTTGTTATAGGCAAACTCCATAAGGGGTATATATTCTTCCCAACTACCACTCATTTCCATTGCACATGCCCTGAACATGTCTTCTAATATCTGTATGGTTCGTTTTGACTGACCATCAGTCTGTGAGTGGAAAGCAGTACTCAAGTTCACTTGTGATCCCAAAGCATGCTGGAAACTTTTCTAAAATCTAGAAGTAAACCCTTTGGTCCCTATTCACACAATGCTCACCGGCAATGCAAGCGCACTATGTTATCCATATAAAGTTGTGCTAACTTGGCCATAGAGAATTTGGTCTTGATGGGAATGAAATGAGCAGTCTTAGTAAGTCGATCAACTATCACCCAAATCGCATCCATCCGCTTAGGTATGAGTGGTAGTCCGTGACAAAGTCCATCAGAATCCTATCCCACTTCCAAATTGCATCGAGTGGTCAAGAGTACCATAAGGTCGATGCCTTTCCGCTTTTACTTTCGTGTAAGACAAGTCGCCACATACAAAGCTATGGTGACTTTCATGTTTGGCCACCAAGAACTTTGTTTGAGGTCTTTGTACATCTTGGTACTTCGGTGGAGTGAGTAATCGAGCGTGTGCTTCTCTCACTATCTTGTCTTGTATATCCAAATCATCGACACACAAACTGTCCTCGAAACATCAATGCCCCATCACCGGCTAAAGTAAAATCGGTCGCTTCAAGGTTTGTTCTTGAACCTTAACTCGATCCGCTGCAATTCAGATCCAAAGGTTGCTTCATTATCACCTCTTGCCTATTACGGATGCACCAGAGAGCTGCAAGGATACCAACCATTTAAGGTTTTCTCGTTGAGGTTCAAGCTCTAAGGTTGCCCTTCATATAAGAGGGTTTCGCCCATTAGCATCGCTCTTGCACGAGTGGTGGACTGACCGCTATATGAGAGCGACACAGTGTCTTCCGACTCAATGCATTTGCCACTACATTAGCCTTGCCGGATGATACTCGAATGTCGCACCATAATCCTTCATGAGTTCAAACCATCTCCTCCGTCTCATGTTCAAATCCTTCGGGTGAAGAAGTACTCTGTGCTTTGTGATCACCGTGATATCTCTGACTTCTCCCCATACAAATAATGTCGCCAGATCTTAAGGGCAAAATGATCGCAGCTAGTTCCAAGTCATGAGTGGGGTAATTCTTCTCATACTCCTTTAGTTGTCTGGATGCATACGCTTATTACCTTACCGCTGCTATGAGAACACAACCCAAACCAACTTTGAAGCATCGTATAAACTGTCATTTCACTGCGCTTCGTGAATAGTCAAGAAAGGGCCACCAACCTTTCTTTCAATTCCGAAGCTCTTCTCACATTCCTCTACCTAGTCGAATTTCACACCCTTTTAGTCAACTTGGTCATTGGACCGAGATCCGAGCAAAATTCTCAATGAAGAGCTGGTAGTATCCAGCCAAACCCAAGAAGCTTCTAATTTCGAAATTCTTGGGGCTTTCCCATTCCACTCATCGCTTTCACTTTAGCAGATCTACTTGATTCCGCTTTAGACACACGCGCTCCTGAATCCAACTTGTTCAAGCCGCATGACACTTCACGCATTTGGCAAACAACGTGATCCCTCAACCTCCGTAACACCATCCTCAAGTGTTGAGTGTGCTCCTTTCGGTCTTGGAGTAGATCAAGATATCGCTCAATAAAACAATTACCCATTTGTCGAGCACATCCGAAATACTCGATTCATTAGATCCATGAATGGCCGTGCATTGGTTAACCGAAGATAACACTAGGAACTCATAGTGACCGACGAGTCCTAAATGTTGTTTTGTGTATATCAACGTTTTATCTTGAGTGATAATAGCGGATCAAGGTCTATCTTTGAAAATACCCGGCTCCCCTGAATCGATCAAATAAATCATCAATGCGGGCAATGGATACGGTTCTTAATGGTTAGCTTATTCAACTCCCGTAATCTATGCACATACGCAAACTACCATCCTTCTTCTTGATAAACAACACGGGCACCCAAGGTGAAACACTTGGGCGAATAAACCTTTTTCTAATAATTCTCTGAATCTGATCCGAACTCCTTCAATTCACTGGTGCCATCCTCAGATGGAGCCTTAGATATCGGTCTGCTCCCGGAGTCAAGTCTATGGCAAACTCAACTCTCTATCGTGGTAAATGCATTAGATCATCTGGGAAAACATCGGGAAACTCTTTAACTACCTTTACCTCTTCTAGAGGTGTAATCCTTGCATCAACATCAAGTACCGATGCCAAGTAACCATGACATCCACTTTCTAGCAATTTCACCGCTTGAAGAGCAGACAAGGACCTCTTCCCTTTTTCATGGGATCCGCTCGGTATACCAATTCTTTCCCTCGCCATCGTCACCCTTATCGCTTTTCAGCACAGATCACATTAGCTCGATGAGCCGACAACCAATCCATACCCAATATAACATCAAAATTCTGCATATTAAACTTAATGAGTTGCGATCAAGATTTTTCCCAAGATTTCCATCGGGCAACGCCCATACACTTCCTTCAATCAGGCAACTTTACCAAGAGGCATACTAACAATCATTCCATGGTCTAGGATCCCGGTGACATCCCAAGTTTCTCCATAAATTTCTTAGATGCGAATGAATGAGTAGCTCTAATCAATAAAACATAGGTCGGAATGCCCGATATAGGTAGGATACCTAGTATAACAATGCATATAATTTAAAGAGTCATCAATATTAATTATAATGAATTTCTTAATTTAAAGTGTACGCTATTACTCAGATCGGCCTCAAACTTCCTCGGCCGATAGAGCATACATCCTTCCCTCGGTTGATTCCCTCGAGGTAAGGGAGGTCGGACGCAGAGGGTCGACCGAGGGCAAGGCGGTCCGCCCGCATCTTCAGATAATGCCCATATGAATGGCGTTGAAGCAACGAATCGAGATGTCGGAACCGGAGCGGGCCCCTCTCGCACTTGACCCTGTAGATGGAGGTCGAGGTGGCCTTGGAGTCGAGGGTGCCACACTAGTGTTCAAAGCGAAAAGAGGTGGAACCCAACCACCAATCGGCCTAGGAGGGTAGCCGATGGCCTATAGGGCTGCTACATAGGCCTGTAACGTATGATCCGCGGTATGCCTTGGAGGAATTTCCCATATCTGGGAATGGATTTGTTCTCTTCCACAGTCCAGGGGTGAGGGACTGTTCACCCTTTTGCTTATCTTCTATGGTCTTGGCCTTCTGCACAATCTGGCCATATTCGATCAAATCTAAGACCTCAAGTACTTACCCAATAGAGGCTTTTAGGCCTTTTAGGAACCTTGCTGCCTTCTCTTCAGCTGTCCTCATATGCCTTGGGGCAAAATGGAACAAACTTTCGAATTGTTGTTGGTACTCAAGGACAGTCTTACCTCCTTGAGTTAAGGCCATGAACTCCGTCTCCTTTCGGTCTCTGAAACTGCGCGGATAATGGTTGTCCAAGAACAACTCCTTGAACTGCTCCCAAGTGGGTTCTGGATGAGCAGCCAACAATATAGGCTTGGAGGCTTGCCACCAAGAATTTGCCTCTTTCTTGAGTTGCAAACCAGCAGAAATGAGTTTCTGCGGCGCTGCACTCAAGCACCTCAAATATCTTCTCTAATTCTTGGATCCATTGATCCGTTCCAGAGGATCACTCCCACCTTATAGAATACGGTGGTAAGTTCCTCTTGAATGATTTCCACTACCCTTGACGACATGCCGTCGGGAAGTTAGGAGCATAGCGTGATAGTAGGAGTATGGAGGAGGCATCCCATATTGAGGAACACCGAATGGTGGGATTGGGGGTGTAACTCCCACTTGTGGTCCCATTCCCGACCCTACAGGCGGGTCCTGAGGAGTGAGTACCCGGGGAGGTTGACCCGATTGAGAAAAGTCCAACTCAAGGTCGGATGGCGCTCATAAATGCTTGTTGTTGCTGAAGTATTTGTTGCTGAAAAGCTTGTTGGGACTGCTGAATTATTATAGCAACATCTCCCAGTGTAATGACCGGTGGAGGGTCCGGGAGTGTAGTCATAGGTGGGTCCCCATATGCCCCACCCTGACCAAGGGTCTCTGGAGATAGTGGAGGTGAGGTACGCCCCACATAGTGGGACCTCCTGGGATTTTGTGGTCGACCGACCGGACGAGGACCCCGCGAGGCACCTCGGGCATTACTACCGGATCTGATACGCACCATCGTATCCCTGTACCTGGAACATATCACACACCATAATGGTTAAACACCGCAGAATTGATTTTGGCACACAAGTTTATGCCATCACATAAGGTGTTGCAGTGTATGATAGCCTGTAAGTAACCGCAGCTTAATTACAAGATACAGGGCAAAAGCCCCAACAGATATGTCAATGGTCCCACTTGACCATAGCACATTAATCATAGGAATAATAATCAATAATGAGGATCAATGTAATCATGCTAGGAGGAGAGAAGGAAAGAAAAGAAAAAGAAAAAAAATTTCTAAATTTCTAAATTTTCACAACCGGTGGGCTACACCGGCGGGTAGGGGCCCGCCGATCGAGCCCGCCGGTCCTAGTGCCTCACACCGATGGGTAGGGGCCCGCCGGTTATACCCACCGGTCTTACCCGTGGAAAAACACGAACAGGGCCCTACAGGCCCTGTTCTGTTTGTCTCTTTCCCCATCTCCTTTCTCTTTCTTCCTTTCTTCCTTGGGCGATCTTGGAGGTCTCCTCAGCGCTTCTACTCGCGAGTCTACTCATCCACTCGGCGCTTTAGAGAAGAGTCAACTCACCCTCCTTCAAGTAAGTTCCTCCTTCTTTTCTCAGAATTTCCATTTGGGGTAGAATGCATGCATAAGGTTTACTTTTTAGGTTTCCTTTTCATATTTTTCACCATAGAATAGTATTTCCATGTGATTGTGATGCTTCTACTATGGTCATTTGTAGTTTATAGGAATTTTATCTCTTCATTTGGAGAAAACCCCAATTCGTGCCCTAGGTTTCCAAATTTGGGGGTTTCTTACATTTTTTATCCTTTTCTCCAATTGATAACTCCTTTGTGATGCATTCCATTTGATTTGTGCTAGATATGCTTTAGATTTCATGAATCATCCTTTATGCTTGGAATCCCCATGTATTTCCATGAAAATCCCCTTTTTTTTGTATTTGTTTCCTTGATTTTCATCCTATACTTGTATTCATGGAACTCCATAGTCTATTTGGGTATGTTCTTGCACTTTCATGATCCCGCCACTATGGCATTTCGTTCTAGACCTAGGGTTTCAAGCTTTTACTTCATTGTGAATGAGTTGGTGCATTGCAATCAATCCTCTCATGTTAATATGCTCTCGCGTCATTTTACTGTTTTGGCATGTTTCTCCTTTGTCGCCACGGCATCATGTCCATAGGTTCCCTATCATTTCTAGCTTGTCGCCGTTTCCATTTTGTGCGTATTCGGGTTTTGGGTTTCCCCTTTTTAATGTCATTGCCGCTTCTTTGCCGATTCACCCTATTTTCTTTTCTTCTTGCCAGAATGTCATCTCGCACCGGTAAAGGACCATCATCCTCTGGCGTACGACGCAAGACCACCGCTTCTAAGCGAAGAGTGCGGAGACCAGCTCTTCAGCCCCTCGCACAGGGAGACCCGACCTGCCCGGTCTGACCCTTCAGACTATGATGAGGAGCACTTCCTTAGTGCAGAGGCAAAGCACCAACCGCCTAACTTCAAGGGGTCAAGGATGATGGAGAAGACCGTGGTAGTCGAGGACTTCCACAAGGCTCGGCTTCAGGAGAGGTTCTCTGATTGGGCCGACTTATTCTTCATGTAGACCGACCATGCTACGAGCAGCTAGTCCGCCGGTTCTATCGCAACCTGGAGGTGTCATATCCGCATCGGGAGTTCACCATTAGCAGCTTGGTGAAGGGGTGGACATCCATTGACGTGGGCACCTTGGCCAAGATCTCGGGTATATCGCAATTGGACACCGATACTACAGCCTCCCTGTGAGAGCCTCTGGGACCGTTGATGAGCCTGGCGACGCCGAACTTCATCTACGAGACTATCTGCGGTAGCAGCACCCGTCCGGAGTCCGAGACGTCTTTCTACCCTGAGGTTCACTTATTTGCCCGATTGGTCCAGCTCAACCTGCCCCTGAGGGGGTCATCGGAACTGTGGGGTTTCATGGCGGCTTTCATCGCTTCAGATCTTCACGCCGCAGAGGGAGGCGGCGAGCACTTGTGCCTCCCCTACATCATTCTCAGGACGATGGAGCACCACACTTCCCACCCTGAGGATGGAGGATTCCCCTATGGTAGGATCCTCACCAGGATCTTCGAGTTCTTCGGGGTGGACTTGAGGGGCGAGGAGGGGAAGACTCCGGCTGATAGGTTTGACCGGAGTAACCTCCTGAGGATGGATCTCCAGACCCTCATGGATTCACCTCCAAGACGGAGCCTAGAGAGGTAGGGGTAGGAGGGCTCCCCTCACGGAGGATGTCCACATGGAGGAGGAGTCCAAAGGAGGAGGATGAGGACTACGTCCTCGGATGAGGAGGATCTGATGGGTGGTGGCATCCCGAGGAGGCGCCTCAGAGTCGAGAGGTCCCGGCCCTAGTTCTTCCAGATGCGCCTCACCACATGGAGCCCCACCACCGGGAGTGGTGCCACGACTGAGGGCATGGTGTCCTCCATGCCGCCTGGCAGATGGCCTGTGTTCAGCATCGAGATCGGCTGACGAGAGTGCCTCCAGGGAGGAACGCATCCGAGAGGCAGCCACCTTGAGGATTCCTTCCTCCGGGTCGACTTAGACACCACGGCCAACGCTATCTCGGAGATTTTGGTCCGCTTCGAGGGAGGTACTCTGTGAACACGAGGTTCGATTATTACGATCACCGCCTCAACGCCAACTCTAGGCCTCCGCGAACGTGGTGATCATCGATGATGATGACGACGACCATGAGGGCTTGGCTCGCCCACACCAATTGTTTAATTGCTTTCCCTTTCATAGACCTTGTTGTATATTTCATTTCTTATCATTCCTTGTATTTACATCAGAATCGGTTTCATTTATGGAATGATATATTTTGGATAGTGGATTTTGTGGTGGAATCGTATGTTAAACACTTGTGTCGTTTAATTGTGTATTTGCTACTTTTGGTCATTGTTATATCATATTATCTGTTGTTTATCAGGTGTTTGTGTGTAAAATTTTGGAAATCCCATTTTTACGCCGTTATGCTGCCAAAATTTCGTCGAAATAGTACTCTATAGGTTATATCACTAACCTAATCCCCTTTTATCTATACTCACGCATGCCATGAATGCAACATATAATGCAACCCCTTTTTATACTTTTTCTTTGGCTTTTAATCTTTAAAGCTTTTATATTAACCCAACCCCATTTCCCTATTATAGAGTCTACGGGATTCTAATGGTATGTCAGGAGTGGAGCGAGCATCACGCCGATACCACCGCTTGTCACACCCCGCTCACACCGAATCGCGTGATCGAGTTAACAATTGCTAACCCAAACTCGCCAGATCATCATATACCGTATTCCACCACAAAGATACACACAACTAATATAAACTCATCGGACACGGAAGACTAAGTTTTACCGTGAATAATCCCATAATACTTGATACCCAGATAGTGATACAATAATTATATACATTTGGCTCAAGGCATGATATTTACACAAAAAGAATTAAATTTAAATATCAAGTACATAAGGAAATCCACCAAAACAATCGAGTACAGCTGCCTCGGTTTCAAGGAGCTCATTCGATCAAGGGTTGAGCCCACTGGCATCATGTAGTAGAGCTCAGCTCGGCCTCGAAGTGGAGCTCAAGACGGCCTCAAATCTGCCGACCAAGAAGACTCTCACACGAGCCAGCGCTCTAACTCCTCGGGTCCACCATCCTCTTCAGAAACTCGATTGTGGGACCCACCCCGTGCTCCTCGGATGTATGACCAGAAAATCATCTAAAAGGGGCGATACGTGATGAGCTCACTAGCTCAAGAAGTAGAAAGATGGACCATACAAGTCCACACATCACAACACATCATATGCACTACATGCCATACTATACATTTTAAATCACATCCACCTAAGCAACATTACTAAGTCCTCGGTTTTAGTGCTACTACAACCACAAAGGCGCGATACTCTGTACGAGCCGTGAACTCCTCCCGTGATACGCCCATAGGACTGCTGGAGAAGGCCCACCGTGAGTACTCGGAAAAGTAAAGACAATGTCGCCCACCGCTCTCAACAAAATGTAAATGATCGAAAATAAAGGTGCCGACTCAGAATTTAAAAGCGACGATTGGCCTCTTGAATGTACCATCGGGTTGCCGACGTCCTACATGACCCGGTTTCGTTATGTCTAACCGCCACAAAGGACCGACGACCGCACCATCGCTTTCCCCAAATGATAACCCAACACCTTAACCCCGTTGGGAAGGGTCGAGCACGGATGGTGAAAATCCTAATACCGCATGCCCTATATGACAATAGTACGATTGTATAGTGCCACCGTGTCCCATTCCACGGGCCACCAATGCACTCGTCTCCAAGGTGACTACGGCATCTAGTCTATCAATGCAACATGCACAATGATGTCCACATTCAACATATAAACATCTCATTCAATTGGCATTTGGAAAGTAAACATAGCACATATGCACATCAATGTGTGGGATGACTAGACTACATAGCATATTCATGATGGCATGACTAGACTAGATATATTTAAATGAATGCCAAACAATGCCTTGAAACAAGGCCAAACGTCCTCTCCCCACTTACTTATAGCGTACAAGGATTCTCGTTCGGTATGGGTGAGATCCAGTGCGAATCGGGTAGGATTTGGTGAACCTAACATAATTGAGCGGGGTTAGTACTTCACCATTTTAAGATCAAAATTAATGAAATCCGATGTCAAAATCGTGTTTAGAACGTCAAAAGAAGGTCACACGTCCGATTTGAGTCCAATCGGACGAAGGATCACCCTCGGGCCACACGGTGGGTCGACAGTGGGCCTGCCCACCGGTCCTACCTACCGTTGGGACCATGGTATGGGCCCACCAGTTGGGCTCCATTGCACTGCCGGTTGGGCTGTAGGCCCCTGCTCTCGTGGGTGCCACAAAGTGGTAGGGGCCCACCCTGCACCCACCGTCTTGCTGAAAACACCATGTTTCTTCCCAACTTTCTCCATTCTTTGGGGATTCAAATGGGGCTTTTTCCAACCCATTCCTCACACCTTCAAGGTCTTATAGGATGGTTCTAACCTAGATCTAGGTTAGATTCAAGGGATGGGAAACCATCTTACCTTCTTTGCTCAAGAACAACCTCAAACCCTCCAAATCACTTCAAACCCACAATGCTTCTTCCACCTTGTCAATATCTCTTCAAATCCTTCAAGATCAACACATAAATCATCTCTTAAACCTTAGATTTATCATTTCAAAGGGATTTACAAGATCTCAAGAAATCATACTCAATCAAGGGTTTAAAGCTCGGTATGGTGAATGTTCACAAACCCAACTTTGCTTACCTCTAATTGTAGATCTAGAGTTGAAGATCACTCTCCGGCACTCGAATGGGAAGATCGAGCCGCCGAAATCCCTCTTTCTTCCTCTTCCTTTCTTCCCTTCTTCTTCCCTTTCTTTCTCTCTCTTTACTATCCTCACCAACGACGGGTGACATAAATGGAAAGAAAAGAAAAACATAAGCTATATATACAATTCCTAATTATGAATAGTGCACATGGATGGGTCACTCAGTGGGTGGCACCCACCGTCACTCACTTGAGGGCCAAAACTTAGGATTTTGACTCAGCCTGGGCCTCGACGAACCCCACCCCGCATACGATGTAGCATACGTGATATACCTTAAAATACTGGATATAATACCTGCTTTATCCATACATGGCCTTATGGTAGGTGTATGTACACGCTTGGGCACTCCGCCTCTTTCCGCACGCTCGGACTTGTCGCCACCGTGTTTAAGGTCACCGTGCCATCATAGCCCATAAGGAACCCGCTCTAATTTCCTCCTGCTCGGTTCCTGATGGTCAAACCGGTTCAACCGCGAATCGACGGTTTAAGAAGCGGTATTACATCGCTTGGTCCGAATTGCAGTATGGGTTCTCCTACCCACCTATATGACCCACCAGTAGCCCAAATGAGCTCGCATGGGCTCAAACTCACCGACAACCTTCTTTATGCTATTATACGTGTCATGACCATAACCTA
>JAJSZK010000293.1:0-14780 GCA_022985045.1 Macadamia tetraphylla | reverse complement strand
TGCTTCTGGGAACTATTTTTTCTTGTATATCCAAATCATGGGGTACACACAATCCCTAAAACATCAATGCCCCATCACCGCTAACACAAAACGGTCGTTATTGTTTGATCTTGAACCTTAACTCGATCCGCGCAATTCGGATCCAAAGGTCGTTTCATTATTCCCTCTTGTCTAATAGTGGGGTGCACTTGTAGAGCCGCCAAGGATGCAGTACCACTTAAGGTCTTCTATCTGATGTTCAAGCTCTAAGGTTGCTCCTTCATATAAGAGAGTTCATCCATTGGGCCGCCTTGTATGAGTGGTGGGTGACGCTAAGTATGAGAGTGAAAAAGTCCGTGCCTTCCACTCAATGCATCGCTATTACATTAGCTTTCCCGGATGATATAATGTCGCACATAATCCTTCATGAGCTCAAGCCATCTCCTCCGCCTCATGTTCAAACCTTTCCCGGGTAAAAAGTACTTAAGGCTTTTGTGATCACTCACACTTCTCCCCATACAAATAATGTGCCAAATCTTAAGGGCAAAATGACCATAGTTCCAAGTCATGGGGGGGTAGTTCTTCTCATACCCTTTAGTTGTCGGATGCATACGCTTATTACCTTATGCTGCATGAGAACAAAACCCCAAACCCAATTTTGGGAAGCATAAAGGACGCATTCCATTTTCCCCGGGATGGTCAACACAGGGCCGACACCAACCTCTTCTTAAATTTCCCTCGAAACTCTTCACATTCCTCTACCCAAATAATTTCACACCCTTTTTTAATTTTAGTATTGGTCAGTTTCCCAAATTCTCAATGAAGCCCGATAATATCCAGCCAAACCCAAGAAGCTTCTAATTTTGACATTTTTGGGGGCTTTCCCATTCTACCACCGCTTTCACCTTATCAGATCTCCCTTTTCCCGCCTTAGACCCCACCCCCCGGAATCCAACTTGCTCAAGCCAAAATTCACATTTGCGAGGCAAACAATCGTTGTTCCCCAACCCCCGAACAATTCTCAAATGTTGGTGTTTCTTCCGCCTTGGAGTAGATCAAGATGTCATCAATAAAATAATTACCCATTTATCGAGGACATCATGAAATACCATTAATTAAATCTATGAATGTCCGGCTTTGGGTTTAAACCCCAAAAAGATAACACTAGGAACTTATAGTGACCATACCAGTCCTAAATGCTGCTTGGGTATGTCGCTTTTTATCTTACGATAATAGCCCGATCAAGGTCTATTTTTTGAAAATACTTTGGCACCCGGAATGTCAACTAAATCATCAATGCGGGCAACGGATACCGGTTTTAATGGTTAGCTTATTTAATTCCCAATAATCATGCACATACGAAAGCCGCCCCCTTTTCTTCTTGACAAACAATATCGGGCACCCAAGGTGAAACACTTGGGCAAATAAACCCTTTTCCAAAAAACCGCAATCGTTTTCCGAACTCCTTCAATTCAGCTGGTGCCATCCTCAGACGGTGCCTTAGAAAATCGGGGGCCTAGAACCAAGTCTATGGAAAACTCCAACTCTCTATCCGGTAAATGCATCGATCACCCGAAAGACGCGAAACTTTTTAACCACCTTTACCTCTTCTAGAGGTGTAATCTTCGATCAACATCAAGTACCGATGCTAAGTAGCCCCACATCCACTTCCAACAATTTTACCGTTTGAAGGGCGGAGACAAGGACCTTTCGTCTGCTTCATTTTATCCGCCGTATACCAATTCTTTCCTTCCACCCGTCACCCTAATCAGCTTTTCAGACACATCACATTAGCTCGATGAGCCACAACCAATCCATACCCAGATAACATCAAAATTCTGCATATTAAACTTAATGAGTTGTGCATCAAAGTTCTTTCCACTAATTTCCACGGCACGCCCATACACCTCCTTTAATCGAGTAACTTTACCAAGAGGCATACTAACAATCATTCCATGATCTAGGATCCGGTGGCATCCCAAGTTTTCAACAAATCTCTTAGATGTGAATGAATGAGTAGCCCCTAATCAATAAACCATAGGCCGGTATGCCCGATATGGGTAGGACACCTAGTGTAACAATGCATATAATTTAAAAGGTCATCAATATTTAACAAAAGGGAAAATTTTAATTCAAATGTACCCATACAGAGTGGCCTCACCCTATGATAGAGCATACATCCCTCCCTATGGTTGACTTCCGAGTTAAGGGAGGTCGGCACGGGGGTTTGACGGAGGGCAAGGCCTGCCCCCAGCCTTTTAAGTCCCCATATGAATGAAAAAAGCAACGAACTGAGATGTCGAATAAAGGGGGCCCCTCGCACTTGACCGTGGATGGAGGTCGGGTGGTTGGGAACTATAGGTCCCGGGACTAGTGTTTGGGCAAAAGATGTGGAGCCCAACCACCACCGGTCTAGGAGGGTAGCCAGATGGCCTATGGGGCTGCCTATACATAGGCCGTAACTGCACATCCGTGGTATGCCTTGGAGGAGTTCCCCATACCCAAAAAATGGGTTTGTTCTTCCAACCTGTGAGGGACGTTCCCCCTTTGGTTATCCTCCATGGTCTTGGCCTTCGCAAATTTGGCCATATCCCAAATCCAAGACCTCAAGTACACCCAATGGATGTTTTTGGGCCCCTTTTAGAAATTCCTTTTTTCAGTCCGCATATGCCTTGGGGAAAATGGAACAAGCCAATTGTTGGGTACTCAAGGATAGTCTTACCTCCTTGAGTTAAAGCCATAAACTCGCCTTTGGGTTTTTCCAATGATGGATAATGATTGTCCAAGAACAACCCTTGAACTGCTCCTGTGGGGTTCGGAGGGGTAGCCAACAATATGGGCTTAGAAGCTTGCCACCGAGTTGGCCCCCTTCTTGAGTTAACCCCCGACAAATGAGTTTCGGCATCCGCACTCAATCACCTCAAATATTTTCTCCCGTTTGGATCCTTTGGGTTCTGTTCCAGAGGATCACCCCCACCTTAGAGAAAGTGGTAAGTTCCTTTGAATGACTCCACTACCTTTGACGATTATTCGCCGGTTAATTGGGAGCGAACCTGTAGTAATGGTATGGGGGGGGTACCTATACGAGGAATGCCAAATGGTGGATTTGGAGGTGTACCTCCCATTTGTGGTTCCACCGCCCCCTATAGGCGGCCCAGAAGTATCCGGGAGGTTGACCGATTGAGAAAGGTCCAATTGTTGTTGAATAGCGTTTATAAATGCTTGGTGTCAAGCATTTTTTTAAAACCCCGCAGATGCAATTAGGGTAAAATCCCCGAGTAATAACCGTGGAGGGTCCGGATTTAGCAAGGTGGGCCCCCAGGGCCCCACCCACCAAGGGTCTTGGAGGTGGGGGAAGTGAGGTTTTCCCACGAGCGAGACCCCCGGGGATTTGGTGGTCACCCCCGGACGAGGCCCCGTGAGGTACCCGGCATTGCTATGGGATCTAGTACGCACCATCGTATCCCCGCACTGAACATATCATACATCACATTGGTTAAACACATAGAATTGATATCGACACACAATTATATGCCAACGATAGGGTATTATAGTGTATGATAGTTGCAACTAACCGTAACTTGATTTAAAAAATACGAGTTAGTGTTAAAAAGTATGTCAATGGTCCTATTTGACCATAACATACCATTAAAAATAATAACAATAATCATATTAATTATATTAATAATAATGATAATAATAATAAGGATAATAAAATCCTATTTTTTCCAAGTTTTCCCCAACCCGGGGTGACACCGGGTGTTGGCTTTTTCCCCCGGGTCCAAAACTTCAACCGGTTTTGACACCGGGGGATGGCCCCCGGTCGGCCCGGCCGGTCCCGACCAGAGAATCGCAATGGGCACTTAAGCCCTGCTCCTCCTTTCTTCCTTCTTTTTCCCTCTCTCTCCCCCCAGTTTTTGGGGGGCTTTGTGACGCCCCACTCGCATTCCACTCAACAACCCGACGCTTTTTGAGAAGATTCAACTCCTCCACTTCCAAGCACGTTTTCCTCTTTTCTTCTGTAACTTGCTTTTTGGGGTAGAAACTCATGAGTTGTCTTAATTCTCACTTCCTTTCCATGATTCTTTCCATAGAATAGTGATCTCATGTGATTTTGATGTTCTTATGTGATTTATTTCTAGTTTCTAGGATTTACTTTCCATTTTGAGAAAACCCCAACCATGCCCTAGTTTTTTTTAAAAATTTGGGGGATTTCTTCATTTCTTGCTCTTTTCCCCAATTAATGACCAATTATATGCATTATGCTTGATTTGTACTTAACATACTATAGAGATCATAGAAAGTATTTTGTGAAATCCCATTTCTTCCCATGAAAATCCATCTTTTGTGTTAGGTTTTCGATTTTCTTTACATTCTTTGGTATTTGTGGACCCAATAGCATAATAGTAGATGTTTTTGCATATTCTAATTGGTAGATTGACGGCATTTCATCCATGAACATGTAAGCTTCATGCTTTCCCTTGGAGTCCTTGCATTTTTCTTAGCTTGGACTTTCACCTTGAATTGGGGTTTTCCCTTCCTAAATTGTCATGCCTTATATGCCTCTTGTTACCTTGCTGTTTTGCCCTATTTTCCTTGTCATTTTTCCTTTTTTTGTGACAATTGAGTTTTGGGGCTTCCCTTATTGCTCCCCCTCTTTTTTTTTCGCTTTGTTATTCTCTTTTCCTTTACTCACCCCCGCCTCTTTTCTTGTCGATGTCATCTCGCAAAGGCAAGGAGCCCGATCCTCCGGCACTCGGCGAAGACCACCGCTTCTAAGCGAAGAGTGGGGGGACTAGTTCTCCAAGCTCGCATAGGGAGACCCACGCCGGTTGCCCCTTCCGACTACGATGAGGAGCTCTTCCAGCTCGAGGCAGCCCAACCCCCGGCCTTCCCAAGAGGTCGATGATGATGGAGAAGACCGTGGTAGTCTTTACCCACAAGGTTCAGCCCGGGGAGAGGTTTAAAAAGACGGCGTCCTCCTCCTGTAGACCGTCTAAGCAGCTAGTTTGTAGATTCTATCAAAACCCGGAGGTTTTATAGGAGGGAGTATGCTATAGTCAGATGGTGAAGGGGTGGACACCCCCGCCCTGGACACCTTAGCCAAGATTTGGGGATCTCCCAGGGGCCCCGCTATTATAGTCCTCCTGTGAGTAAGCCCCTGGCCCATTCATGAGTTTGGAGACACCGGATACATCTACGAGACCAGGGCAGCCCCCGAGTCCGAGACATCCTTTTCCTGAGGTTCGAGTATTTACCCGAGGGTCTAGTTCAACTTGCTCCCGTGAGGAGGTCATCGGAACTGTGTGGGCTTCATGGCAGCCTTTTAGCCTTTTGATCTATAAGGCTTTAGAGGGAGGTGACGGCACTTGTGTTTACCCTATGTCATCCTCAAGACCATGGAGCACCACACTTCTCACCCCGAGGATGGAGGTTTCCCCATATGGCGATCCTCACTAGGATCTTCGAGTTTTTCGAGTGGACCCGAGTGGCAGGAGGGAAAGACTCCGCAGATAAGTTCGACAAGGGTAACCTCTTGAGGATGGGTCTTCACCCCCTTATGGATACACCCAAAGGGGGTTTAGAGAGGTAGGGATAGGAGAGCTGCCCCTATGGAGGATGTTCCATGGAGGAGGAGTCTAGTGAGGAGGATGAGGACTATGTTCCCGGTGAGGAGGATGATTTGGTGGATGAGGACATCCCGAGGAGGTGCCTCAGAGTCGAGAGGTACCGACCCCGGGCTTCCCCGTAGGCAGCCTCCAAAGATAGAGCCCCACCAGAGAGTGGTGCTTTGTTTTTGAGGGCATGATGTCCACAATGAGGGTTTTGAAGGATGGCCAAGATCAGTGCTAAGAAGGCGGACGGGGTGCTTCCAGGAGGAACGATCCCGAGAGGCATACCTGAGGATTCCTTCCTCATCGGGCCAGATTTGGGACACCACGGCCAATGCCATCTCAAGAGTTTTTGGCCGACTTGAGGGAGGAGGTGGTGAACCAAGGTTTGACTACTACGACCATCGCCTCAACATCAACTCTAGACCTGTGAACGAGGATCATAGAATGACGACAAGGATCGGAGGACTTACCCGCCACATCAGCTTCTTATCTGTTTCCCGTTTTTGGGATCTTATTGTATATTTCCTTTCTTTTTCTCATTCTTTGTACTTGAAATCAGAATGGGACTTATTTGTGGGGTAATGTACTTTGATAATGATTTTTTTGGTGAATTCGTGTGTGATGACTTGTGTAGTTTAGTTGTGGTGTCGTAAATTTTTTATCATTGTTATATTATATATTCTTGTTTATTAGGTGTTGGTGAAAATTTTGGAAATCTCTTTTTGCCATTATGCTACCAAATTTCACAAACTTGTATTTATAGGTTATGACACCAACTTATTTACCTTTTATCTACTCTCACACATGCCATGAATGCGATTAAATGCAACCATCTTCATTCCTTTCTTTCTTTGGCTTTTAACTCTTTAAAGTTTTACATTAACCCAATCCCATTTTCCTATTAAAATTATAGGATTCTAATGGTATGTCAGGAGTGGAGCGAGCACCGCCTCGATACCCCCGTGTCACGCCTGCTAAACGTAACCGGGTTTACGGTTAACACCTTAAACCCCAAAACCCCGTCAGATCATCTGAAAGATTCTACCACCGTGATACACACAACTAAGAAATAGCTCATCGCCCGGGAAGACTTGGTTTACCGTGAATATTTCCATAATACTTGAAAACGAAGGATACAATAGTTAAATACATGTGGGCCCAAGGCATGATATTTACACAATAAAAGTATAATTAAATATCAAGTACACAAAAGGAATCATCAAAATCGAGTGAAACCCCGATTTAAAAGCTTAGAGCTCATTTCCAAAGGTGGAGCCCAAAAGATCAAAGGTAGAGCCACCAAGATCAAAAGTGGAGCTAAGCTCGATATCAAAACGGGTCCCAAAGATAAGTCTCCCACGAGCAATCGGTTGCTTTCCCCTGTGGACCCACCCCCCCTTCGGGGACTCAAAGGGGACCGGCCCCTGCTCACCCGTTGATGACCTCGCAAAATCATCTAAAAGAGGTGCACACGGGATGAGCTCACTAGCTCAAGAAGTGGAAAGATGGACCACAAAACCCACAACAATTTAAACCATATGCACTACATTCTATGCAATACATTTTAAATCACATCCACCTAAGCAACATTACTAAGTTTTTGGTTTAGTGCTACACAACCAAAAAGAGCGATGTTCGAGAGCCACAACTCCATCTCGTGATATGCCCATAGGGTCAGAGAAGGCCCACCGTGAGTACTAAAAAAAAACATGCCAACCACCCCCCCAAAAAAGTAAATGATCGAAAATTAAAGGTGCTAACCCCAAAAATTTAAAAGCAAGACGATTGGCCCTCTTGAATATACCATCGGGTTCCGTTTCCCCCTAATGACCAGCCGCCGTAATGTCTAATCGCCAAAAGGAAAACCCGCGACCATTGCCCCCCCCAAATGGTAACCCAACCCCTTTAAACCCCCTCCAAGGGTCATAGCACGGTAGATGGTAATCCTAAACCGCATGCCCTATATGATAATAGTACCCACCACGCCCCATACCACGGGCCACCAATGCACCTTTTCCCAAGCCGCCCACGGTATCTAGTCTATTAATGCATCATGCACAATGATGTCACATTCATCAGTACATATTATCACTTGGCAATTAGAAAATAAACAAACACCCATGCATAACAATGTGAGGATGACTAATCTACATAGCATTTTCATGATGACATGACTAGACTAGATATGATTAAATGAATGCCAAACAATGCCTTAAAACAAGGCCAAACGCCCTTCCCCACTTAATTTAAAAGGATTCAAGCCCAAGGCAGACCCAAAAGAGAAGCGCCCTTTGATAATCTAAATAAGTGAGCGGGTTAGTATTTCACCACTTTGAATCAAGATTAACACGATCCAATAACAAGATCATGTTTAGAATCCTAAAGAGGTCACACGTCCGATTTGGGTCAATCGACAAGAATCACATTTGAGCCTCTCGGGGGGTGGGAAATCCCGCTGACCCACCGCTAGACTCACCGGTGGGGACCAGGGGTAGGTCGGCTTGGGGTTGGCCCACGGTTTCCCACCGAGGGCCCGGGGCCCCCGCTAAGACCGGGGGGCGTGGTGGCCCCAGGCTTACCGGCTGGTCACTGACAGCCCGGGGCCCCCCCTCAGGCAGATGCCCAAAAAGGAGCCAGATGGCCACCGGTTCCCCCCTGTTTGGGGAAAACCCGCTGTTTTTCCCAATTTTTTCCCAAACCCTTTTGGGGGATTAAAATGGGGCCCAAACCCATTCTTCACACATTCAAGGTCTTATAGGATGGTTCTAACCTAGATCTAGGTTAGATTTAAGGAATGGGAAGCCATCTTACATTCTTTGCTCAAGAACACCTTCAAAACCCCAAAATTACTTCAAATCCATAATGCTTCTCCAACCTTGTAAATACTTCTTCAAATCCTTTAAGATCAACACATAAATCATCTATTAAACCTTAGATTCATCATTTCAAGGGGGATTTACAAGATCTCAATAAACCCTACCCAAATCAAGGGTTTTACTTGGGTATGGTGAAAGTTTAAGGAACCCACCCTTTTGCTCACCCTAAATGTAGATCTAGTGTTGAAGATCACTCTCCCCCCAATGGGAAGATCCCCCGGGCCCGCTGAAATCCATCACTTTTTCCCTTTTTCCTTCTCTTCATTTTTCCCTCCCCTTTTTTTTCTCCCCTCACTCTTCTCACCAACGAAAAAGTGTCATAAATGAGAAAAGAAAAAAAAATCATAAATGCTATATATATTTTTAAATAACTAATTTCACATGGGTGGGTCACCGTGGGTGGATGCCCCACTTGTCCGCCCACCGAGGGCCAAAACTTGGGATTTTAATGTTTTCCCCCCAATTAATCTCATTTTTGGCATACGAGGGATATACGTATGCCTTTAATATACGGCACATACCGTTTTATCCGACATGACCTTATGATAGGTGTATGTACACCGCTTGGGTACACCTGCCTTTCCCGCATGGGCTCGACTTGTCGGGCCAGCCGACGTTTAAGGTCACCTTGCCATCATATCCATAAGGAACCCCCCTAACTCTCTCCTTTGGGGTCCCGCATGGTTAAACCGGTCAACCGTGAAATCAAACCGGTTTAAGAAGTAGGGTATTACGCCCCAATGACCTAGTTACAGATAGCCTCATGCACTTGCACCCTAGTACTTCCCTTTATAGGAAAAAGATTATCTCCAAGAAATTTGGGCACCCAATTTGTGATCCAAAGCCAGGTGAGATATGCACCCAAACTACCATCACACAAGTGTAATACCAATTATAAACTTTTAAGAAGAAAAATCAAGAAGAAGAATTCAATGCACATTTTCTATCTACAACTCATCTTCCTCTTCAATCAAGGAGAGGAATTCCACATTCATGACTTCTAACCATGGAAAAATGTTTTTGTTTGGGAGCGTGATCCCACACTAGTCCCCGGGTCAATGAAAGTGCAGGGGCCCATCAACCAAGGGGGCATGGTTAGGTTCAAACAGGTCGGATTAGGTTAAAATTTTTTAAAAACCAACCCATCTTTCAACCTTTAGCTGAGCCTAGGCCCGACTGACGTGACTCAGGCCTAAAATACCCAAACCCCCACCCATCCTTATGGGATGCCCAAAAGGACCTAATTGGCCCGATTATGCAATTCTTCTCTTAATGGAGGTTGATGATTGGTTGGCATTTGATACAAACCCGCTATGCTCCATGATTCAATATATCGCCAATGAGCTTCATCTAGGTGGTATACTAGGAGGATAAGGTTGAATATGAGAGCAAGTTTGATGCAATCAAGGCAAAAAGAACGGATTACATTTTTTGGATGTTTGATGAATTCCATGCCTTATATTGGGACTCTTCCTTGTTCTCTCTCTCTCTCCTTTTTATGTTTAACCCTAAATTTATGCTAGCTGGGTAAGGGTACAATAGGTTAAAGTAGACTAGTTAGAAAAGCATGATCCTAAATTGACTAATTAGATTACTTGAGCCTAACCAGATGAATGATTAATAAACTTATGAAATCCTAAGTTGAACTAATTGATGAAAGGTTTTAATTACCCAAGACCAATGAAATAAGAGAGAGAAGGGTTCCACCTTAAGTGAATGCATTTTAATGGCCCAATGAATTTAGTTAAAACAGATTAAACTAAAGTAGTTTATGAAGCTAATTATCCTAGTTACAATTGTTTTGATCTAACTTAGGGATGTATTAAAGATGCTACAAAATCCTATTTAGACTAGTGAAATAAGATTTTTTTAATAAATTTAAATGACACTCTAATTAATTACCTTAAATTAAGTAATTAATTATGTGTCAAGAAATTAAATATACAACATTACACTACATAAATTTATAAAGTAGAGGTCCAGAGGTGAGGAGAAAGTATATGTACAAAAGGAGAATTAAAGTAGATGCATACATGGTGTAAAGGGAAATTTAAAAATGATTTAAGCATGCAAATCCTAAATTAACACACGGCATGATATATTCTAATTCAAGTTTAAAAACAAGAAATCACGATGGGCCTAATGCTTGAGGTAAAATATGGGCTGGATTGGGCCCAAATAAAAACCCGAATGCTTTGATTTTTAATTGCACTTTAACTTGAATAGGGGAAACCCCCAAAAAGGTGGGAAACCCGATAGCACAACTCAAGTTCTCAATAGTACCTAATGTTACGAGTCGATTTAAGGGGGGGCCCCATCCCCGCACTTTTTTTTTTTTTTTTATACCCATGGTGTTCAGATTTTGATCCGACTAATCTTTGGGGTCATTGTGATACCGCTAAAAGGACCGGCGTTCAAGACAAAAACTCGCAAAGGCCCCAAGGGTTAGGTGAAAGAGCAAGGTGTGATCATGAGCCCTCGCTTGAGGTGGAGACCGATCCCTCCAACCCAATCGCTAACCCTTGGGGATAAATAACGCCCATACTAACCTACGCCCTAGACTATATAACCAAAGAGAAAAACATTTGATTTTAAAGTCCAAAATTTAGGGGAATCTCGACCCTATGTTTTAGGGTTGCAACGCAATGAAGGGAAACCCTCAGTTCAAGGTGCTCAAATGGTTCGACCTTGCAACCCATGGGTCGGGATCCGAACAAAAATCGTTATAAATGAAGCCCAAAAAACCTAGACTATATAACCAAAAACCTGAATCCAATGCCTAAAAATGAGGCCCATCACCGGGCCCTCCGTCGCTAAATCAAACCGTGTTGTCTTATGGACCTTTGTAAAGCCCATTATCTTTTTAAACCCCACAATTTTACCTTTCACGCCCACACGCTGGAAGTTTGCTCATCCTAGTCATGCTCAACAGAGGCCTTATAAATAAAACTCGAAGAGATTTGTCCTATGAGAATATATGTTTACCCTCAACCAAAGATCTGCACTGAGTCCCTAAAGCACTAAGACCTAATTTGCAAGTAATTTTCAAACAATAACTAATATCCAATAAGGCCATTTGGGGGGAGAATCACCATGATCCCCGGTCTCCACAAGTCGGAAGCAAGATGCAAGAATGAGGCATAAGGGCTCTTGGGCCCATTCTAGAACGATGCCATTCTCAACCTCATTCTAAAACCAGAATTTAGAATGGGAATCCCTATCAAACAATTCTAGATTTTTTTTGGAGAATAATGCATACCAAACACAACTTAAGATTCAACGATCAAACTAGGAGAGCATATGTTCACCTATCGTTTATATAAAGTGGTTTAGTCTCTTCTTTCTTTTTCATAGGATTTGTCTATAGAAACGCAACCCTAAAACGATGCAGAAGATAAACAAGAACAAACAATGCACACAGATTTACAAGGTTCGACAAGATTGCCTACGCCCTCAGTGAGATGAGATCCTGCTTCACTATCAATGGAGAATAGGATTACAACACTTGTTCCTCACACCTCTCAGTATTGCTTGCATTACAGAGAAAGAAACTCTCGCTACAAATATATAGCGAAAAACCCTAATCCGAAAAGTACACAACTGCCATCAAATAAAAAATTTGAGCAGGGGGCCGCTAGCGGGACCGTCGTCCTGCCTGTCGAGGTGCTGCACCAATACTCCCTAGATTAAATTATGATGGAATACAAGACTTTCGACATCAATATTGTCTTGGGATGTCTCTTGAATCAATTGGGGTTTTTCTTGTCACTAGTAATAAAAGTGCTCTTTGTTACCAAAAAAAATAATAAAAAGTGCTCTCCCCGTCAAGTGATATTAGTAGAGAAAGGTCACCAGAGGGGTGTCAAAAGGCTGAGTTTTTTTTGGGGTTTTTTAAAAAAAGGCTGCCAAAGGTAAGTTCTTCTATCTCAACTTATGCCTAGCCTAGCCCTAAGTCATTTCTTTCATATCTCACTGCACTCCATTTCCGATCTTGATTGACCCAAATTTGGGGCAGTGACTGAGTGGCGTGACCTAGTTTAAACCCCCTGCTACCCCATATTTTGCCACTTGTGTCCCTATATGCATTTTAAAAGTGAATTATTTGATTAAATAATAAAAGTGCAGTTTTATTTATTATATAATGTATTACTTATACACACATTCCTAAGAAAAAAAAAGGAAAAGGAAAGAAAGGTGTGTGGTGTGATTGGAGGTGGTGGTGAATGAAGATATTTAAAAAAGAGTACTAATCACGCTGCCCTCCTAAATTGGTGAAAGTCTAAAAATCATGTTGCCCTCCTATTGTGTGAATCTAAGAAACCCCCCAGACGTCTTCCTATTGACCTCGCACGCTAGTGTTTTGTACACCAAATGCATGTGGTTTTTTCTCTCATATTATATAAGGGAAATAGAAGGCTTCCGAGAGTATTAGATGCCTGCACACATGAGGAAGTGGAACTAGGCTTTTTAAAAAATGCCCATGCCTCGGCTTCACTTCCCTTGTGTCCGGAAGTACACAATATTGTCTGTAATTTTCCCTTTTCTCCCATTATATAATATATAATATAGTTATTATATACATAGATTCGGGCTAGGTTGGGCTCATTGCCCTCCCTGTGGACTGAAAAGCTTAGCCTGTGCTCTATTCGTGCTCAAGGTGGATTCAGTTTCTTGGGCCAAATTGACACCTCTAGCCCCCTCATTGTGGTTGATCTAAGGATTTAGTAATTAGTATCGGATATGGTAGGGTCCTAGTCAATATCGAGATCCCATCAAGTGTGACTCATATCAAATATTTGTTACTCATAATTTCTTTTAAAAAATCATTTTTTGACTATTTTATCTTTGGTCCATACCGATCCATCAATACAAGATTGGCTAGGATCCGCCGATACCAATATAAATCGATGGATCCAAACATCGATAACTCAAACCATGTATTGATCAAATTCAACAATCCAAAATATAATACCACATAAGGACTTAATCCTTCACCCAATTCCTTCAAAGATGGCATCGCATTTCAATAGAAAATAAAATGTGCTAATGATGATCAAAGAGTCCTAATCATAAAATCATTTCAGGTGAAGGAATTCTCCTTAAAAATGGATTAAAAAAAAAATAATAAATAATAAAATTCTCCCTTAAAAGTTAGTTTGTCTCTTTCATTCAATTTTGATATAGATAGCATTCCTTTTAAATTAATAGTGTGATATTGAAGTAAAACAAAAATTCACTTCAAGGACATATTGTAATACTTACTTTTTAAAACCCCGGGTCCGATTACACGGTTGCCCCGGGTTTAACTATACAGCCCTAAACCCGGGAGAGAGTTAGAGGGGGCCCTTATGGACTATGATGGCAAGGGTGACCTTAACCCCGGGCTGGCCCAAAGTCCCCGGGCTGAAGAGACGGGAGTCCCCAAGCGGGTATATGCACCTACCATAAGGCCATGTACGGATAAAACAGGTATTGTAGCCATATATTAAGGTATATACGATACTACATCGATGGGGTGGGGTTAAACCGAGGCCCGAACCCCGCAAAATCCCAAGTTTTGGCCCTTAGGGGGGGAAGTGGGCGCACCCACCCCCCCAAAAGTGACCCATCCATGTGAACTATTTAGTTATTTAAGAAGATATATATATATATATAGCATTTATGATTTTCTTTATTTTCATTTATGACACTCAGACGCTGGTGAGGATAGTAAAGGGGAGAGAGAAAAAAAAGGGGGGAAAAGAAGGAAGAGAAGGTAGAGGAAGAAGAGAAGGATTTCACCCTACCAAGCTTGATCTTCCCTTTCCCGGGCCGGAAGAGTGATCTTCAACTCTAGATCTACATTTAGAGGTAAGCAAATTTGGGGTTCCTTGAACATTCACCATACCCAAGCATAAACCTTGATTTGAGTAGGGTTCTTGAGATCTTGTAAACCCCATTGAAATGATGAATCTAAGGTTTAATAGATGATTTGGGTGTTGATCTTGAAGGATTTGAAGAGGTCCCGATAAGGGAGAAGCATTGTGGGTTTGAAGTGATTTTGAGGGTTTAAAGGTGTTCTTGAGCAAAGAAGGTAAGAGGGTTTTCCCATCACTTGAATCTAACCTAGATCTAGGTTAGAACCATCCTATAAGTCATTGAAAGTGTGAAGAATGATTTGGGGAAAAAGCTCCATTTGAATCCCCAAAGAATGGGGGAAAGGGGAAAAAAAGCAGTTTTCCCCGCCAAGACCGTGGTAGGCCCTGGGCCATCCCCCCCCCGTGAGCACCCACCGAGAGGGCGGCCTTGGGGCACAACCGGGCGGCCAGAC
>JAJSZK010000292.1:0-15347 GCA_022985045.1 Macadamia tetraphylla | reverse complement strand
AAACCCAAAACCCCCAAACCCTAAACCCTAAACCCAAACCCTAAACCCAAAAAACCCCCCAAACCCAAACCCAAACCCAAACCCAAACCCTAAACCCTAAACCCTAAACCCTAAAACCCTAAACCCAAACCCTAAACCCTAAACCCTAAACCCTAAACCCTAAACCCTAAACCCTAAACCCTAAACCAAAACCCCAAACCCTAAACCCTAAACCCTAAACCCTAAACCCTAAACCCTAAAACCCAAACCAAAACCCTAAACCCTAAACCCTAACCCCAAACCCTAAACCCTAAACCCCTAAACCCTAAACCCAAAACCCTAAACCCTAAACCCTAAACCCTAAACCCTAAACCCTAAACCCTCAAAACCTAAAACCTAAACCCTAAACCCTAAACCCTAAACCCTAAACCCTAAACCCTAAACCCTAAACCCAAACCCTAAACCCTAAACCCAAACCCTAAAACCCAAACCCTAAAACCCTAAACCCTAAACCCTAAACCCTAAACCCTAAACCCTAAACCCTAAACCCTAAACCCTAAACCCTAAACCCTAAACCCCAAACCCTAAACCCTAAACCCTAAACCCTAAAACCCCTAAACCCTAAACCCTAAACCCTAAAACCCCAAAACCCAAACCCCCTAAGCCCTAAACCCCCAAACCCCAAACCCCTAACCCCAAGCCCTAAGCCCTACGCCCTAAGCCCTGAGCCCTAAACCCTTAAACCCTTAACCCTTAACCCTAAACCCAAAAACCCTAAAATCCAAAAACCCAAAACCCTTAACCTTTAACCCTAAACCCTAAATCAAAAAACCCAAAAACCCTATACCCTAAACCCTAAACCCTAAACCCTAAAACCCCAAAACCCTAAAACCCCAAAAGCCTAAAACCCCAAAGCCCAAACCCTAAAACCCTAAACCCTAAACCCCAAACCCCAATCCCAGAGCTCCGAACCCTGAACCCCTTACCCCAAACCCGTGAACCCCGATCCTCGAACCCCTAACCCCAAAGCCCAAAACCCCAAACCCCAAACCCCCACCCCAACCCCAACCCCAACCCCAAACCCCAAACCCCAATCCCCAAACTCAAAACCCCAAACCCTAAACCCTAGAACCCTAAACCCTAAAACCGCAAACCCTAAACTTGTGCAATAGCACTTTTGTCCGGAATCGCATGCCCCACTGGTTCTAAAATACCCGAATGGGAGAGGGATTTCAGCAAGCCGAATGGACGTGTCACCCATACCCAGATTCTATTGGAAGATACTAGTTCTAGGGGTTTGGTTGTGCCACTACAACCCATTGGTGAAGATTGGAATTTGGGGGATTTGGGGGTTGAAGATGGAATAAGGGTAAAATCGCCTTTAGATTTAAGATGTTTTAATTCAAGGTGTAAGAAAGGTAAAATAATCATTTCTGTTTCAAAAACTAACACCTCACTCAAGGTGATACGTTTCATGGACCAAAACATAATAAATCAAACGCGAGGGAATGGATGTTATTAGGTCAAACATTAAAGGAAGCATACGTAATTTTTTTTTAATTGCTTACTTTGAAAAGAAAAATCCCATAAACTTAGAAAAATACGAACAATTTCCTGAATTTCCTATCATCGTAATAAAGAAACCCTTGAGAGCCTAACGATAGGGGAGAAATAGGACCAGATTGGGCCAGATTTCTTAAAATCCCAACCCAACCCTAGGTCCCCAAAACCCAACCCTTCCAGGTTCACGCTTAGGCCTAACTCCGTCGAGCTTAGGGTTTGGATGGATTGATCCATTTATTTATTTGTTGTTTTTCTTCCCTACAAAGGATCACAAATGTTAAGCTTGTTGTTTTATGGTTGTCCTTGTTATAACTCGCCACGTGATTTACGATGACGGGCGCTTTGGGTGGCGTGGATGAAAATGATGACATGATAGTGTCTAGTGTCACCTATGAGATAACAGAACTCCTTGGTATACATGGAATCGTTTCATACATCCTTAGTATGTGGTGCGGGTTTTTAGGTCAAAACTGGTAAAATTAGCCTATTTACAATCGGGGGCATTTTCGATAGTAAAAATGACATTTTTAGAAGATCATTTCTTCATAAAAAATTTATATTGTAATTTATATAGTCCAGTGCATCTGATTTTTTCGCATTCCGATACGTATGAAGAAGTTACGGCATTTGTGGCAATCGAGGGAAGTTTTGGCATTGAAGATGAATTTTTTTAAAGGAACTATTCTCCATGTAACAATACGAAAAAAATCCAATCTTTCCAATGGTTTTGATTTCATAGCGTTCTGATTCCGTATGAGAAAGATACGTCATTGGAAAGGTCTAGGGGTATTTTGGTCTTTTTACATTGTTGAGTCAGATGATTGAGTCTTCTGAAAATTCATAGACTGTCCAGTTACAGTTCCAATGCACTTCGTTTCATCTCGATCGGATATCGTATAAAAAAGTTATAAGTGTTTCCATAAAGTCGGTTCGAAAATCCATCGCTGCTTTCGTGTTAGGTGGATTTTTGAATTTATTTTGAAATTTGAAGGATTTTATGTAATTTCAAGATTTTGAAGGTCTAAGTTGCAGGGGGTCTTTAAGCATTGAAATATATGGAGGCAGGGGCTTGATTGTAATAAAGAGGAGTAATGGGAAGTGAAATGGATGGTCCAGATTCGACCACGTAGGTTTGATGCCCATCCAAAGGCTACCGAGATTTTGCAATCGACATGGATTTAGATAGATGCTTGCTGTAGGATTTGATTGGTTAGATGCATAATCCTTGATGCATTGGCACTACACCTTATCAAGGTATGTTGTGGTGTTTTGCGCATGCATAGTAGGTCTAAAAAAGATTCCAATCTTAAGGATCTCATGAGATCTGATTAAAGCCATCATTGAGGATTCGGATCCAATGGTCGACAAGCCTTTCACTTTTGTGAGTGGGAGACAAGCTCCCTTAAAATCCAGAAAAGCAACCAATCAAAGATCGACAACAAAAAGTGCATGATGGCCGCTGACGTCAGCATGACGTCATTAGTTGACTATCTTATTCAAATCTTGTGGTTGAGATTTACTATCCGTTATTTTAATCGGACGATCTAGATTAAGAGATTCTCCTTGATGAGATCTACAGCAAATTTACACCCCTGTTGAGCTCACCGTCGGTGTAGCCTATGCCACTCCTACGAAGATTTCATTTTAGGCTATCTCATTGCTCCAACTTCAAATGGTCATATCTCCCTCATTTTAACTCGGATTTGGGTGAACCAAGTTGAAGCTTCTTTGTTTTTTCAAGCCCTACACCATGAAATCAAGAAAAATGAGCTTTGAGTAAAAAAAGGCTACGATTTTTGCAAGAGAAGCTTTTCCCTCTTTGTTGGTCCTTGAATGAACATGAATACTTGATGATAAATGTTCTTAGGCCATTAAAGGAGGTAAAAGAGGTGGTTGAGGTGTGTTAATGATACATTAACTCAAAGCCAAGGAAGAAGAGAAGAAAGCAAGGGTGTGTTTGCTTTGAAGAGCAAGAAGCCAATGAAAGAAAAGGGTGTAAGCACCAAACTTGTCAAGACAAGTTTTCAATATCCCAAACAATCGTTATGAGATTCTTTAACCTTTGATTTATATTATATGCATATATGTATGTTAGGCTTAGTTGTGGATGAATGTATACATGCTAGGTTAGTTGTGGATGAACTGTAAGCATACTAGCTAGTTGTGGATGTATATGCTAGGTAAAGCTTGACTGTAGGGCATTGATATAAGCCCAATTTAATTGTATTATTTATTGAGTGCTTAGTGGGTGCTAAGCATTGGGAGTGGGTGCTAAGCATTGGGTGCTACACATTGTATCGGCACTGCGAGTGCTATCTCAGCTATGGCTTGAGAAAATTGGGTGTAGGTGCTCCCAACTGTGGGTGCAATCAAAAGTAGTGTATTGAGTAGGTACGAAGCCTTTACAAGCACTACTTCGGGGATGTAGGCAAATTACCAAACCTCGTAAAAACCCTGTGTTTTGGGTGCTTGTTGTTTGTATTTTATATTGAAGTACATGGAATATGGAATGGGTGTGCACACCTAGAAGTGCCTATGAGAGGCTGAGTGTGCATACGACTGTGTGTAAACAGGGACAGGTATATCAGGTTTTTCTTAACCAGACATCGGATAGGTTTTAAGGGATCGAAATTTGACTCACTGATTCACCTTCCCTCTCAATGACCGCCAGACACAACAATTGGCATCGAACCGATATCAAGTGATGCTTGATCAACAGCTGAGTGATCCAAAGGCAATGGCAATGGCAGTGACAGTATGGCAAGTGAAGGCTATTCAGGGCATACACCAAAGTTTGATGGATCTGATTTTATCTTGTGGAAGAGGAGAATGCAGTCGTACCTAGGTTCACTAGGTTATGATGTTTGGGTATCAGTTCTGATTAGGTACAAGGAACCTGAAGGAGGTTCAGTTGATAATGAAGCTAAGAAGGCTTATTGTTACGATCAAAAAGCTATGAATGCAATATTCTCAACATTGGATAAGAGTGTGATGGCTAAGGTAATGGATTGTGACTCAGCCAAGGATATATGAGGAAGACTGTGAAATAACCTAGAGGGGGGTGAATAGGTTATACTAGTAGAATTTAACTCTTTTTTATGTATAGGTCATAAGTGTGACTGCAAGTTAAAATAATATGGAATAAATAAAACAAGTACAACCACACAACACAAGATTTATAGTGGTTCGACTCAATCCAAGTCTAGTCCACTCCCTACAAGAATCCTCTTATAAGGTATTCCACTAGTTCTCCCTTTCAGTACGGTAGGTATGGAAGAAAACCTTTACAATCTTTTTCACGGATAAGAGTATCCTTACAAATCTCCTTTACAGGTAGAGAGGCGCATTTACAATCTCTTTTGGAGGTAGAGAGACACATTTCTCTTTTTAGGATAAGAGAATCCTTATAATCCTAAGTACAGTCTCGAATTGTAAAAACAGAAATAAATAAGAAATAGTGGAATAGGAGGAATACCTCAAGTGTGGTGCAAATGATGAGAATGAGAGATGAATGATGCGCACTTTGTAAAGTCCTCTCTTATGGCTTTGACTTGCAGAGGAGAGAGTAGAGGACTTTGATTGAGACTTGAGCCTTTTGTTGGGATTGGTGTAATGGAACAACTCAAGTAGAATATACTAATCTTAATAATTCTTGAATACTTGCAATACTGCTCTTAAAGCTCTTTTTTAATGATTATTTAATTAAGAGCGGTTTGGGTATTTATAGGTGAACTTAGTGAAGCATTTTAGGCAGAAAATCAGGCTCTAACGGACATATTCTGGGACCACCGATCGACTGTCATCGGTAGCCGATCGACTGCCAAGAGCCGTTGAGGCAAAATATAGTCATTGGGATACTTCCATGCAGTCATCGATCGGCCGAGACTTTTTACCAGTCGATCGTTATGATCTCGGACAGTTTCGATTGACGGGGGCTTTTAGCCGATCAACCGCCAACATGACATACTCTATTTTGACAGAATGCTGTCATACTGATTAGTCATCAGTTTGTTTACTATAACTTTTCGGTCCAACATGACATACTCTATATGAAGTCTCTACAAAACAATACTTAAAGGAAAATTGTGACATACCTTCATATGTTTGTTATCATCAAAACCAACTATAGGAGTGTGGGTATATCCCTAACAGACTGAAGAGCATTTATGAAGGAGATGAAAAGATAAGGAAAGCAAAGCTTCAGACCTTCAGAGGCCAGTTTGAAAGTCTACTAATGCAAGAGGTAGAGAATATTGACACCTATATGACCAGGGTAAATGAAGTGGTCAACTCTATTAGGGGTTTGGGAGCCAATCTAGAGGATTCAGTTGTTTGTCAGAAAATCCTAAGATCTTTGTTGCCCAAGTATGACTCCAAGGTGTCAGCTATTGAAGACGCAAAGGACCTAGACACTATCACTCTTGATCAAGTGCATGGCACTTTCACAGCTCTTGAAATGAGATGGAAAAAGGGTAAGTCCATTGACAAATAAGTTGCTTTCAAGGCAATGAAAAATTTGAAAATTAAGGAAAAGAAGAAGCAGTCTGTGGAGGATACTGATGAGAGTGAAGATGAGGTTACAGCTCATTTCACCAGAAAGTTGAAAAGGGGAACAGGAAAATATAAGGACAAGTTGCCTTTCAAATGCTTCAACTGTGGAAGGGTTGGACATTTTGCAGTCAAGTGTCCTAACCAAGGAAAAATAGAAAGTGATGAAGATGAAAGTGAAAAGAAAATTCATTTCAAGGGAAAGAAGAAATTCTTCTCAAACAAATACAAGAAAGGCAAAGACAAGAAGAAAAGGTTGGTTTCTAAGAAATACAGTGACACATCTGATGAAGAGTCTGAAGAATCATCTAATGATGAAAATGATGAGGCTATATATTGTCACACCCTGTTCATATAGAACCGGATCGATGACCGGGTTAACTCTGGTTAACCAAACCTGCCAAGATCATCTGATACAGTACCTCACCACAACATACCCACATCAAGATAAGTGTTCAAAAGTTCAGCGAAAGACTTAAATTACTTGTAAATATTCCCAATATACTTGATACCCAAATTATAGTATATAGCTAAGTACATGTGGGCCCACATGCATGATATTTACACAAAAAGAATAACAATTTACATATCAAGTACACAAAATGGGAGGTCATCAAAAGAATCAAAAAGCAAAATCCTATACGGTGTCATTACTACGGTCCCACAGCATAGCCCTCGCACGTGTAATTAGCACCGTGCTCATACTCCTCAGGAACCCACCAATCCTCATCAGAAAACTCAACTGTGGGGCCCGACTCTTGATCTTCAGGCTGGTGACCTGCAAAATCATCTAAAAGAGATGCACACGTGGGATGAGCTCACTAGCTCAGTAAGTGAAAAGAAAGACCACACAATAATCACATCCATATGCACTATATGCTATGCAATTCATTTTAAATCTTATCCACCTAAACAACATTACTAAGTCTTTAATTTTATGCTACTTACAACCACAGTGCGGGTATGCCCCTGGTACGAGCGTGAACTCCATCCCGTGATACGTCCATAGGGTTATCAGAGAAGGTCCACCGTGAGTACTCAAAAAAATAAAGCATACCGACTACTGGCTCTCAATATAAAAGTAAATGATAGAAAAGTAAAGATGCTGACTTCAGTAATTTAAAAGCAGTATGATTGGCCCTCTTGAATATACCATCGAGGTTACCGATCGTCCTAATGACCACGCATATTTTCTAATAGCCACAAAGGACTCGACAACCGTGACCACCGCTACCCTCAAGTGATAACCCAACACCTCAACCCTCGTTGAAAGGGTCGAGTACTGAAAATGATAATCCTAAACCGTATGCTCCTATATGAAAAAGTACGATTGCATAGTGCCACCGCGTCCCATACCACGGGCCACCAATGCACTCGTTTCCAAGCCGACTGCAGTGTCTAGTCTAATAATGCATCATGCACCATAATCCAATCACTCATTACATAAGCACATCAATCATTTAACATTGAGAATGTAAGGCACAACACATATATCATAAATCATTAATTTAGAATGCACAAGAATGGCATACGAAGATGACTGATCTACACATAATTTACATGATGACATGGCTAGTCTAGATACAATTTAATGGTGTAAAATAAGCCTTAAAATAAGGTCAAATGTCTTCTCCCCACTTACTTGTTGGGTACAAAAGCTCACGCTCGTTCTGTGAGATTCAAGGTGAGAAACGTTAATTCTTGTGGAACCTATCATAAGCGAATGGCGTTAGCATTTCACCACCTTGAGGTCAAAACTAATAAGATTTGATGTTTAAATCATGTTTAAAATCATAAAAGAGGGTTGTCCATCCATTTTGGGCCCATTCTGGCTCAAAAATCCAATCGGGGGCCAACAGGGGCCAGGCAGCCCACCTGTCATCTCCCACCGATCTTCACAGGTGGGCCATGATAGCCCGCTGATCGAACTGGTGGGCCCCCTCAGACAGGGGGCTTTTTCCGCTGGTTCCCACCCACCGGTGGGGACCGAGGGCTGTCCCCTCAGGCGGGGGCGCTTCGACCACCGATCTTCACCCACCTGTAGGGCAGAAATCTGCTTTCCTTGAAACGTTCCTTAACCTTGGGAAAACCAAATGGGGTTGTTCCAATCACATTTTTCACACATCTAATGTCTTATAAGATGATTCTAACCTAGATCTAAGTTAGATTTAAGGATTGAAAAGCCATCTTACCTTCTTTGCTCAATAACTCTTCCAAAACCTCAAAATCACCCCTTAACTCAAGGAATCACCAATGCTTCTCAAATCTTGTAAACACTTCTTTAAACCTTCAAAATCAACACATAGACCATCTATTAAACCTTAGATTCATCATCTCAAGTGAGATTTACAAGATCTCAAGGAACTCTACCCAAATCAAGGGTTTCACTTAGGTTTGGTGAAAATTTATGAGTATAGCTATCGCCACCTCAAATCGAGATCTCGTGTTAGATCACTTTTCCAAAGGTCGAAATGAGAAGATCAAACCTCGACGCCACTTAAAATCATTTCTTCCTTCTCTTTCTTTCCTTTCTTCTTCTTCGCTTCTTTCTTCCTTTCTTTCTCTCTCCTCTTTACTCTTCTCAACAACTCTTTAATGCATTAAATGAGAAAAAGGAAAAAAACATAGTAAGTACTATTTATACTTAAAGAATATCTAGTAACCACATGGGTGGGTCACTCAGGTGAGTGGATTCGTCCGCCTGTGACCACCCACCTATTGTCGAAACTTAGCCAACAAGTGAGATTTCGATGGAATTCGACTCTTGGTATGTATCTCACTCTCGGCACAAGGTATATTATACGTATACACTTTAGGATACGACTACATACTAGCATTATCCATACATGACCTTATGATACGTGCATGTACACGTCTCGGGTACACCCGTCTCCTCTGGCACTGACTCGGACTTGTTTGGCCAACCTGTATTTAAAGTCACCCTTTCCATCATGGTCCATAAGGAACCCGCCTTAACCCTCTCTGGTTTGGGTCCTACATGGTTAAACCGGGTCAACCGTGTGATTCAACCAGGTTTTAAAAGTAGGGTATCACATTTCCCCCCCTTTTTGAAAATTTCTTCCTCGAAATTGGCGAACCTGGTTGTTCGAAAAGATGAGGGTATTTGGCTTGGATTTCATCCTCTTTCTCCCAAGATGCTTCTTCAAGTGAATGATTAGCCCATCGCACCTTTATGAAGGAAATGGAACAGCCATGATGGGTTTTCACTTTTCGTCCAAGATTTCACCGGTCGTTTCTATAGGTCATATCGCCTTCTAGATATTCTCGTTCCATGGGTAATACATGTGATAGATCATGAACGACGCTCAAAGATGGATACATGGAATACATTATGAACATTTCAAGCTTAAGGTGAAAGAGCAAGCATGTAGGCTACTGAGCCAACCCGAGTTAAAATCTCAAATGGGCCAATATATCTCGGGCTCAACTTACCCTTTCTATGGAACCTATGCAACCCTTTAGTAGGAGAAATCTTGAGAAACACATTTTCTCCTGCTTGAAACTCAATGTCTTTCCTGCGGGTATCTGCATAACTCTTTTGACGTGACTGAGCTGCCTTAATCCTTTCTTGAATAACATCGACCTTGTCATATGTCATATGTATCATTTCGGGTCCTAACATTCGACGTTCACCTACCTCATTCCAATACAGAGGAGTTCTACACTTCCTACCATATAATGCCTCATATGCAGCCGTCCCAATTGTAGCTTGGTAATTGTTGTTATAGGCAAACTCCATAAGGGGTATATATTCTTTCCAACTACCACACATTTCCATTGTACATGCCCTGAGCATGTCTTGTAATATCTGTATGGTTTACTCTGACTGACCATCAGTCTGTGGGTGGAAAGCAGTACTCAAGTTCAATTGTGATCCCAGAGCATGTCAAAACTTTTCCAAAACTGAAGTGAACCTTAGGTCCCTATCCACACAATGCTCACCGGCACTCCATACAAGCTGCATTTATGTTATCTCAGATAAAGTTGTGCTAACTTGGCCATAGAGAATTTGGTCTTGATGGGAATGAAATGAGCAATCTTAGTAAGCTGATCAACTATCACCCAAATCGCATCCATCCCCTTAGGTGTGCGGGGTAGTCCGGTGATAAAATCCATCGTAATCCTATCCCACTTCTAGTCTGGTATTGGGAGTAACTGAAGAATACCATAAGGTCGATGCCTCTCAGCTTTTACTTTTTGGCATGTAAGACAAGTCACCACATATAGGGCTATTGTGATTCTCATGCTTGGCCACCAGTAGTTTTGTTTAAGGTCCTTATACATCTTTGTACTTCATGGGTGGAGTGAGTACTCGGAGCTATGTGCTTCCTGCACTATCTTGTCTTGTATCTCCAAATCATCAGGCACACACAACCTACCTCGAAACAATAATGCCCCTGTGCTATTAAACGAAATCGTGGTCGTTTCATTGTTTGCTCTTGAATCTTAATTCTGATCCGTTGCAACTCAAGATCCAAAGGTTGTTTCATTATCTCCTCTTGCCTAATTGATGGATGCACCTGGAGAGCTGCCAAGGATACAATTAACCATATAATGTTTTCTATTTGATGTTCAAGCTCTAAGCTTGCTCCTTCATATAAGACGGTTTCATCCATTAGCTTCACCTCTTGTACGAGCTGTGGGAAGACTGCTAAGTGTGAGAGTGACACAGTCTATGCCTTCCGACTCAACGCATCTGCCACTACATTAGCCTTGCCAGGATGATACTGAATGTCACAGTCATAATCTTTCATGAGCTTGAGCCATCTCCTCTGCCTCATATTCAAATCTCTTTGGGTAAAAAAGTACTTAAGGCTTTTGTGATCATCAGATATCTCGTGACTTCTCCCCATACAAATAATGTCGCCAAATCTTTAAGGTAAAATGACCACGGCTAGTTCCAAGTCATGAGGGGTAGTTCTTCTCATATTCCTTTAGTTGTCGAGATGCATGCTTATCACCTTACTGCTGCATGAGAACATAACCTAACCCGACCTTAAAAGCATCAAGTAGACTCATTCCACTGTTTTCGTGGATGGTCAACACAGGGCCGATCACTAACCTTTTCTTCAATTCCTAAAACTCTTCTCACATTCCTCTATCCATTCAAATTTCACCCCTTTTGGTTAACTTAGTCATTGGTGCCGAGATTCGAGCAAAATTTCAATGAAGTTCCAGAGTACCTAGCAAACCCAAGAAACTTCAAATTTCGAACGCTCTTAGGGCTTTCCCACTTTACTACTATTTTCACCTTTATCAGATCCACTCGATTCTGCCTTAGACACTACGTGTCCTGTGAATCCAACTTGCTCAAGCCAAAATTCACATTTACTCAAGGATTAAAGTATCGGTATCGGTCACCATATCGACGACCAAAATTAAGATACGATCGGAGGGTATCGATCGTATCGGAGATACTTAAAGATACACACATAAATGGATAGGAAACATTTTTTAAACACTTTGCATAAAGAATTTGTTAAAAAACTATTGATAGCATGTATTATGCATAAACACTAAATTGAGGGTATCGATAAGAATTCAAGGTTTGTAGTTGTCCCATAAATGTAAAACCTTTGTTCTCAACCTTGATTTCCACTTTAGTTAGAAAGAAATATGGTCGACAAGAACTTTGGAACAAAACCTTCAAAAATCGTGGTTTTTCTAAAATTACCCATCTTGGTCATTATATGACAAGAAGATCAGACGGTACATATCGATACTCACCGACACGCACTGATATATATAGATACGCTATATATATCGACACGCATAATCAATACATACCAATACTCACCGACACGCATTAATACATACCAAACGACATTTTACCTCAATTTTATATTTTCCATAGTCGACGAGGCATATTGTATCGTATCGTATCGATGTTATTGGTGGTGTATTGATGCATATCGGTATGTATTGTAGGATATATATCGATATAAAAGGATTTTAAAAATTTCATGTATCGTATCGGTGTGTATCGAATCGGTCGGCTATATTTAAGATACGTATCGGAGGGTATCGTATTGGTATCGGAGATACTTAAAACCATGCATTTACTGTATTTGACAAACAATTGTTACACTCTCACCGTAATACCATCCTCGTGTTGAGGTGTCTCTCTTCCTGTTTAGAGTAGATCAAGATGTCATTAATAAAAATAATTACCCATTTATCAAGGACATCGTGAAATACTCGATTCATTAAATCCATGAATGCTGCCGATGCATTGGTTAACCCAAAAGATAATACTAGAAACTCAGTGACCATACCGAGTCATGAAAGCTGTCTTGGGTATGTCGCCGCTCTTTATCTTGAGCTAATAATAGCCTGATCTAAGGTCTATATTTAAAAATACCTTTACACCTTGTAGTTGGTCAAACAAATCATCAATGTGTGGTAATGGATACTAGTTCTTAATGGTAATCTTATTCAATTCCCGATAATCGATGCACATACGCAAGTTGCCATCCTTCTTCTTGAAAAACAATACTGGGGCACCCCAAGGTGAAACACTTGGGCGAATAAACCCCTTCTCCAATAATTGTTGCAACTGCATCTGTAACTCCCTCAATTTGGTTGGTGCCATCATGTATGGAGCTTTAGACACTGGAGCTGCTCCAGGAATCAAGTCTATGGTAAATTCCAACTCTCTATCAGGCGGTAGATACATCAGATCATCTGGAAAGATGTCAAAAAATTCTTTAACCACCTCTACCTCTTCTAGAGGTGTAACCTTTGCATCAACATCAAGTACCGATGCTAAATAACACTGACATCCACTTTCCAACAACTTTACCTCTTGAAGAGCGGAGATGAGGACCTTTCTAGCCTGTTTTATTTTATCTGCTTGGTATACCAGTTCTTTCCCTTCATCATTTGTCACCCTAATTAATTTTTTGGTACACATCACATTTTCTCGATGGGCCGACAACCAATCCATGCCCAGTATAACGTCAAAATTTTTCATGTTGAATTTGATGAGTTGTGCATTCAATTTCTTTCCACTGATTTCAACTGGGCATGGCCCATACACCTCCTTCAACTGTGTAACTTTTCCTGTAGGCATACTAACAATCATCTCATGATCTAGTGTCCTAGGCGACATACCAAGTTTCTCAGCAAATCTCTTAAATATGAACGAATGTGTAGCTCCTGAATCAAACAAGACATAGGCTGGTATACCCGATATAGGTAGAACACCTAGTGCAACAATGCATATAAGTACAGCAGGTCAACATTTAGCATAAGGAAAATCTTAAATTAAAATGTACCTGCTATCACTTCCGTGCTGGCCTTAGCTTCCCCAGTTGATAAGGCATACATTCTTCCTTACAGTTGATTCCTTCAAGTTAGGGGAGGTCTGTACACAGAGGGCTGACTGGATGGTAAGGCTGATCTGACTCGACAGTCTTTAGTAAAATGCCCATAACAGTGGCAATTAAAGCAACGGATCTATGTCGTCAAATCAAGGGGGCCCTTTGCACTTGACCGATGCGATGGGGACGGGTGGCTTGTGGATCAGAGGCACCGTACTAGTGTTTGGGCGAAAAGATGTAGAGCCCGAACCACCAACTGGTCGAGGAAGGTAGCTAAATGGCCTATAGGGTTGTCTATATGTAGGACTAGAGCTATACGACCCACGGTATACCTTGGATGAGTTTCCCATGTCCGGAAATGGATTAGTCCTCTTCCACAATCCAGGTGTGAGGGACTGTTCTCCCTTCTGCTTATCTTCCATGATTTTAGCTTTTTGCACAATCTGGCCATAATCTATCAAATCTAAGACCTCGAGCACTGACCCAATAGATGCCTTTAATCCCTTCAGAAACCTTACAGCATTTTCCTCCGCTGACCTCATATGTCTAGGGGCAAAATGGAACAAGCTTTCAAACTGCTGCTGATACTCAAGGATAGTCTTATTCCCTTGAGTCAAGGCCATGAATTTCGTCTCTTTACGGTCTCTGAAGCTATGAGGGTAATGGTTTGAACTGCTCCTATGTGGGTTCCAGATGTGCAGCCAACAATATAGGCTTAGAGGCTTGCCACCAAGAGTTGGCTTCATTCTTGAGTTCCATCCCTACACAAATAAGCTTCTGCCTCACAGTGCACTCAATTACCTCAAATATCTTTTCCAGCTCTTGGATCCACTGGTCCGACTTTAGAGAATCACTCCCCACCTTAGAGAATACAGGTGGCAAGTTCCTCTTAAAAGATTTCACTACCCTTGTTATATTATTCATTGACGGGTAATTGGGTGCATATACCGGATAGTAAGGGTACGGAGGGGGCAACATATACGGAGGAGTGCTGAGTGACAGAATTGGAGGTGTACTCCGCTAGGGTCTCATACCGCACTCTGCTGTGGGTCTTGTGGAGTAATTATCCGAGGATGTTGACCGGATTGAGGAAGGTCAAACTGTTGCTGTATAGAAGCCATAAATGCCCGCTACTGTTGGAGCATTTGTTACTGGAAGGCTTCCTGTGACTGCTGAACTATGGTCGCAACATCACTCGGGGTGATGACAGGTGGAGGATTCGAAAGTGTGGTCAAAGGTGGGTCCCTTTGTGCCACACCCTGGTCAATGGTTTCTTGAGGTTGTGGAAGTGGGGTTTGCCCCACAGAATGAGACCTTTGAGGATTTGGTGGTCAATCGATAAGACGAAGACCACGTGAGGTACCTCGTGCATTGCTACCGGATCTAGTGCGTACCATCGTGCCCTTGCACCTGGAACATACCATACACAAAACATTAGTTAAGTACCTTAGAATTTACATAAGCACATAATCATATGCCAACACATGGGGTATTGTAGTGTATGATGTCTTGCATCTAGCCACAGCTTAGCCCCTAAAGTACTGTGCTAGCGCTTCGACAAGTAGGACGATGGTCCCGCTCGATTTTTTTTTATATATATTATTTTTATTATTACTTTTTTTCTTTTTTTTTTCTCCCAACCGACGGGCTGCCACCGGCGAGCAACCATCGGCGGGTAGCTCGGTCGGGCCCACCGGTCCAACCCGAGGCGAAAAGGTAAAGGGGCTTTTAAGCCCTTTTCCCCCTCATTTCTCCCATGTTCTCCCTTGGCTCAACTCAGGGAGATTTTGGACGGTTTCTTGGCGCATCCACTCACGATCTCACTCAACGATTCGACGGATTTTGAAAGATTCAAGCTCCTTTCACTCTCAAATAAGTTTCTTCTCCATTTCTCTTCTTTGAACATATATTTTG
>JAJSZK010000291.1:0-14794 GCA_022985045.1 Macadamia tetraphylla | reverse complement strand
GAGCAAAAGACGGCCTCGAATCCCCTGCCCCAAGAAAACCCCCAGACGTTTCAACTCCCGTGGGTCCACCACCTCTTCAGAAACTCGACTGTGGACCCACCCCATGCTCCTCGATGTATGACCTAAAATCATCTAAAAAGGAGGTGTACACGGGATGAGCTCACTAGCTCAAGAAGTAGAAAGATGGACCACACACAACAAATCCACACATCACAACATATCATATGCACTACATGCCATGCTATACATTTTAAATCACATCCACCTAAGCAACATTACTAAGTCCTTGGTTTTAGTGCTACTACAACCACAAAGGCGAGATACTCTCGGTATGAGCCCTGAACTCCTCCGCGACACGCCCATAGGGTCTTGAGAAGGCCCACCGTGAGTACTCGAAAAGTAAAGACAATGCCGCCCACCGCTCTCAGCAAATGTAAATGACGAAAATAAAGGTGCCGACTCCAAGAATTTAAAAGCAAGACGATTGGCCCTCTTGAATGTACCACCGGGTTGTCGATCGTCCTACATGACTCATGGGCGTAATGCCTAACCGCCACAGTGTCCGACAACCGCGACCCCTGCTTCCCCCCAAATGGTAACCCAACACCTTAACCCCTGTTGGGAAGGGTCGTAGCACGGGATGGTGAGAATCCTAATACCGCATGCTCCTATATGACAATAGTACGACTGCATAGTGCCTCCGTGTCCCATTCCACGGGCCACCAATGCATTCGTTTCCAAGCCGACCACGGCATCTAGTCTATCAATGCATTATGCACCATGATGTCCACATTCAACATATAAACATCTCATTCAATTGGCATTTGAAAAGTAAACATAGCATATATGCACATCAATGTGTGGAATGACTAATCTATATAGCATATTCATGATGACATGACTAGATTAGATATAATTAAATGAATGCCAAACAAATGCCTTGAAACAAGGCCAAACGTCCTCTCCCCACTTACTTGTAGCGTACAAGGATTCCCGCTCGGTACGGGTGAGATCCGGAGCAAATCGGGTAGGATTTGGTGAACCTAACATAATTGAGCGGGGTTAGTACTTCACCATTTTAGAATCAAAATTAATGAAATCTGATGTCATAATCGTGTTTAGAACGTCAAAAGAAGGTCACACGTCCGATTTGGATTCGACGACATAAGGATCACCTTGGGCCAAATCGGTGGGTCGATGGGGTCGCTCACCCACCGGCCTTACCCACCGTGGGATCGGGTAGGGGCTCCGGTTGGGCCAGGGACCCTTTGCTAGGGACCATGGGTTGTACCGGCCGGTGGTACCTGCGTGTTGGGCCCAAGGCCCCCGCCTTCCGGTGGGTACCCACAAAGGGTAGGAGCCCACCGTTGTACCCACCGGCCTCGGCTGAAAAGACATCGCTTCTTCCCCATTTTCTCCATTCTTTGGGAAATCAAATGGGGCTTTTCTCCACCCATTCTTCACACCCTCAAGGTCCTATAGGATGGTTCTAACCTAGATCTAGGTTAGATTCAAGTGAGGGCAAACCATCTTACCTTCTTTGCTCAAGAACGACTTCAAACCCTCCAACCACTTCAAACCCATAATGTTCCTTCCACCTTGTCAATATCTCTTCAAATCCTTCAAGATCAACACATAAATCATCTATTAAACCTTAGATTCATCATTTCAAAGGGGTTTTACAAGATCTCAAGAAACCATACTCGAATCAAGGGTTTAAAGCTTGGGTATGGTGAATGTTCACAAAACCCAACTTTTCTTACCTCCAACTGTAGATCTAGAGTTGAAGATCACTCTCCGACCGGAATGGGAAGACCGAGCTGCGCCCTGAAATCCCCCTTTCTTCCTCTTCCTTCTCTTCCTTTCTTCTTCCTTTTTTCTCTCTCCTTTACTTTTCTCACCAACGCATTTAGGGTAAAATGGAAAGAAAAGAAAATCATAAAGCCTTATATACCATTCCTAATTATGAATAGTGCACTTGATGGTCACTGTGGGTGCACCCACCGTCCTACCCACCGAGAGCCAAAACTTGAGATTTTGACCGGTTCGGACCTCGCTAACCCCACCCCAAGCATACAATGTAGCATACGATATACCTTAAAATACGGATATAATACCTGCTTTATCCGACATAGCCATATGGTAGGTGCACGTACGGTTTGGGCACTCTCGCTCTTCCGCACGGCTCGGACTTGTCGGGCCAGCCGGTGTTTAAGGTCACCGTGCATCATAGCCCATAAGGAACCGCTCTAATTTCCTCCTGCTCGTTCCCGATGGTTAAACCGGTTCAATCGTGAAATCAGACCGGGTTTAAGAAGCGGGGTATTACATACCCCCCCTTCTGAAAAATTTCATCCTCAAAATTGCGTACCTGGTTGATTAAAAAGATGAGGGTACTTGGCTCGCATTTCTTCTTCTACCTCCCAAGATGCTTCTTCAAGTGAGTGACCAGCCCATCGCACCTTTACATAGGAAATGGAGCGGTTGCGAAGGGTTTTCACCTTCCGGTCCAAAATTTCAGCTGGCTGTCCTGTGTAGGTCATATCAGCTTCTAGGTACTCTGGTTCCACGGGTGGTACATGAGATGGATCATGCACGTATCTCTTCAACATGGATATATGGAATACATTGTGAACATCCCCAAGTGAAGGTGGCAGAGCAAGCATGTAGGCTACTGAGCTAACCCGGGATAAGATCTCAAATGGTCCGATGTATCTTGGGCTCAACTTCCCCTTTCTGTGAAACCTTTGCAAACCCTTAGTAGGAGAGACCTTGAGAAATACCTTTTCTCCTGGCTGAAATTCAATATCCTTCCTGCGGGTGTCCGCATAGCTCTTTTGACGGGACTGAGCTGCTTTAATCCGTTCTCTAATAATGTCGACTTTGTCGCAAGTCATTTGTATCATCTCAGGTCCTAACATTCGACGTTCACCTACCTCATCCCAATACAAAGGAGTCCTGCATTTTCTGCCATATAACGCCTCATATGGAGCCATCCCAATTGTAGCTTGGTAACTGTTATTATATGCAAACTCCATAAGAGGTATATATTCTTCCCAACTGCCACTCATCTCCATTGCACATGCCCTGAGCATGTCTTCTAATATCTGTATGGTTTGCTCTGACTGACCATCCTTCTGTGGGTGAAAAGTTGTACTCAAATTCAGCTGTGATCCCAAGGCACACTGTAAGCTTTTCCAAAACCTAGAAGTGAACCTTGGGTCCCTATCTGAAACAATGCTCACTGGCACTCCATGTAAACGCACTATGTTGTCCATGTAAAGTTGTGCTAGTTTGGTCATGGAGAATTTGGTCTTGATAGGAATAAAATGAGCAATCTTGGTAAGCCGATCCATGATCACCCATATCGCATCCATTCCCTTAGGTGTACTTGGTAGTCCGGTGATGAAGTCCATTGTAATCCTTTCCCACTTCCATTCGCATCGGGAGGGTGAAGGGTACCATAAGGTCGATGCTTCTCATTTCACTTTCTGCGTGTAAGAAAGTCGCCACATACAAAGCTATGGTGACTTTCATGTTTGGCCACCAAGAATTTTGTTTGAGGTCTTTGTACATTTTGGTACTTCCGGTGGAGTGAGTACTGAGCTATGTGCTTCTCTCACTATTTTATCTTGTATATCCAAATCATCGATACACAAACTGCCTCAAACATCAATGCCCCATCACCGCTAAAGTAAATCTGGTCGCTCATTGTTTGGTCTTGAACCTTAACTCGATCCGCTGCAATTCGGATCTAAAGGTTGCTTCCTTATCACCTCTTGCCTAATTGCCGGATGCACCAGAGGCCGATAAGGATACCGCCAACCATTTAAGGTTTTTCCGTTGAGGTTCAAGCTCTAAGGTTGCCCCTTCATACAAGAGGGTTTCATCCATTAGCATCGCCTTGCACGAGTGGTGAGTTGACTACTATATGAGAGCGAATACCGTCGGTCTTCCGACTCAATGCATCCGCCACTACATTAGCCTTACCGGATGATATCAATATCGCATATAATCCTTCATGAGTTCAAGCCATCTTCTTGCTCTCATGTTCAGATCCTTCGGGTGAAGAAGTATTTCAGCTTTTGTGATCACCGATATCTCACACTTCTCCCCATACAAATAATGTCGCCAGATCTTAAGGGCAAAATGATCGCACTAGTTCCAAGTCATGAGGGGTAGTTCTTCTCATACTCATTTAGTTGTCGGATGCATACGCTTATTACCTTACGCTGCATGAGAACACAACCCAAACCAACTTTGAAGCATCGGTATAAACCGCATTCCACTGCCTCGTGAATAGTCAAACAAAGGCCACCAACCTTTCTTTCATCCTCGAAGCTCTTCTCACATTCCTCCGCCAAATGAATTTCACACTCTTTTAGTCAACTTGGTCATTGGTGATCCAGAAAATTTCGATGAAACGCCGTAGTATCCAACCAAACCCAAGAAGCTTCTAATTTCAAAGAAATTCTTGGGGCTTTCCCATTCCACTCATCTTTCACCTTAGCAGATCTACCTCGATTCCAGATTTAGACACCACGCGCCCGGAATCCAACTTGTTCAAGCCATAATTCACACTTGTTGTACTTGGCAAACAACTGCTGATCTCTCAACCTCTCGTAACACCATTCTCAAGTGTTGAGTGTGCTCCTTCGGTCTTGGAGTAGATCAAGATATCGCCAATAAAAACAATTACCCATTTGTCTAGCACATCCGAAATACTCGATTCATTAGATCCATGAATGCCGCGGCATTGGTTAACCCAAGGACAACACTAGGAACTCATAATGGTCGACGAGTCCTAAATTCTGTTTTGTATATCAACGCTTTATCTTAGCTGATAATAGCCGGACAAGGTCTATCTTCAAAATACCCGCTCCTTGCAATCGATCAAATAAATCATCAATGCGGGCAATGGATACGGTTCTTAATGGTTAGCTTATTCAACTCCGTAATCTATGCACATACGCAAACTACCATCCTTTTCTTGACAAACAACACCGGCACCCTAAGGTGAAACACTCGCTAATAAACCCTTTTCCAATAGTTCCTGAATCGATCCGAACTCCTTCAATTCAGCCGGTGCCATCCTCGTATGGAGCCTTAGATACCGGAGTTGCCCAGGAGTCAAGTCTATGGCAACCCAACTCCCTATCGTGGTAAATGCATCGATCATCCGGAAAACATCGGAAAACTCTTTAACCACCTTTACTTCTTCTAGAGGTGTAACTTGCATCAACATCGAGTACCGAGGCTATGAAACCCCGCCATCCACTTTCTAGCAACTTTACCGCTTGAAGAGCGGAGACAAGGACCTTCCTCACCCTTTTCATTGTATCCGCCGGTATACCACTCTTTCCCTTCACATCTGTTACCTTAATCAGCCTTTCCAAGACAGATCACATTAGCTCGATGAGCCGACAACCAATCCATACCCAATATAACATCAAAATTCTGCATATTGAATTTAATGAGTTGTGCATCAAAGTTCTTCCCACTAATCTCCATCGGGCACGGCCCATACACTTCCTTCAACTGCAATTTTACCAAAGAGGGCATACTAACAATCATTCCATGGTCTAGGATCCGGGTGACATCCCAAGTTTTCCTACAAATCTCTTAGATGCGAATGAATGAGTAGCTCCTAATCAAATAAAACATAGGTGGTATGCCCGATATGGGTAGGATACCTAGTATAACAATGTATATAATTTCAGCAGTCATCAATATTAATCATAATGAACTTTAATTTAAAATGTACCCTCCATAATTCAGATTTTCCTCGGCCGATAGGGCATACATCCTTCGCGGTTGATCCCGAGGTAAGGGAGGCTGCACGCAGAGGGCTGACTGGAGGGCAAGGCTGGTCTGCCCGCAGTTTCGGATAATGCCCATATGAATGGCAATTGAAGCAACGAATCGAGATGTCGGAACTGAGCGGGCCCTCCGACTTGACCCCAGATAGAGGTCGAGGTGGCCTTGGAGCCGAGGGTGCCACACTAGTGTTCGCAAAGAGGTGGAACCCAACCACCAACTGCCTAGGAGGGTAGCCGATGGCCTATAGGACTGCTATACATAGGCCGTAATCGTATGATCCGCGTATGCCTTGGAGGAATTTCCCATATCCGGAATGGATTTTTCTCTTCCATATCCAGAGTGAGGGACTGCTCACCCTTTTGCTTATCTTCCATGGTCTTGGCCTTCTATACTATCCGCCATATTCGGTCAAATCCAATACTCAAGTACGACCCAATAGATGCCTTTAGGCTTTTTAGGAACTCTCGCTTTTCCTCACCGTCCTCATATGCCTTGGGGAAAAATGGAACAAACTCTGAATTGTTGTTGGTACTCAAGGCGATGCTTACCTCCTTGAGTTAAGGCCATGAACTCGCCTCCTTTCGTCTCAAACTGTGGATAATGGTTATCCAAGAACAACTCCTTGAACTGCTCCCAAGTAGGTTCTAGATGAGCACCATCAATATAGGTTTGGAGGCTTGCCACCAAGAATTTGCCTCTTTTTGAGTTGCAACCCAAGACAAATAAGTTTCGGGCATCCGGCACTTAAGCACCTCAAATATCTTCTCTAATTCTTGGATCCATTGATCCGTTCCAGAGGATCACTCCCCACCTTAGAGAATAGGTGGTAAGTTCCTCTTGAACGACTCCACTACCCTTGACGACATTCTGCCGCGGAAGTTAGGAACATAGGCGATAGTAGGAGTATGGAGGAGGCATCCCATACCGAGGAATACCGAATGGTGGGATTGGAGGTGTACCCACCACTTGTGGTCCCGCCCGACCCTGGTGTGGGTCTCATGGAGGAGTACCCGGGTGGTTGACCGTTGAGAAAAGTCCAATGCTGTCGGATGGCGCATAAATGCTTGCTGTCAAGCATTTGTTGCCGGAAAGCTTGTTGGGACCGCTGGATTATAGTGCAACATCTCCGTGTGATAACCGTGGAGGGTCCGGAGGCATCAGGTGGGTCCCATGTGCCCCACCCACCAAGGGTCTCTGGAGGTAGTGGAGGTGAGGTATGCCCCACAGAGCGGACCTCTCTCGGGATTTTGTGGTCGACGACGACGAGGACCCCGAGGTACCTCGGCATTACTACGGATCTAGTACGCACCATCGTATCCTCGCACTGAACACATCACACACCATATTGGTTAAACAATAGAATTGATTTGCACACAATCATATGCCATTACATGAGGTGTTGTGTGTATGATAGCCAGAAATAATCGCAACAATTCCAAGGTACAAAAGTCCCCAACAGACATGCTAATGGTCCCACTTGACCATAGCATATTAATCATAGGAATAATATCCATAGTGACAATCAATGTAATCATGCTAGAGGAGAGAAGGAAAAGAAAAGAAGGAAAATTTTAAATTTCCCAACTCACAACCTGGGTCTGCACCGGCGGTAGGGGCCTCCTACCATACCGTGGTCTTACGCCTTACACCGTGGGTGGCACTGCTGGTAGGGGCCCGCCGGGTTATACCCGCGGTCTTGCCTAGTAAAACACGAACAGGGCCCTGCACTGCTCGTCTGCCCTTTCCCAAACTCCTTTCTCTTTCCTCCTTTCTTCTTGGCGATCTTGGAGGTCTCCTATGCTTCTACCATGGGTCCACTCATCAACTAGGCGGTTTAGAGAAGAGTCAACTCTCCCTTCTTCAAGTAAGTTTCTTCTTCTCCTCTTTCCGTAATTTCCATTTGGGGTAAAATGCATGTATAGACTTCACCTTAGGTTGTCTTTCCTTATTTTTCACCATAGAATAGTATTTCCATGTGATTGTGATGCTTCTACGTGGCCATTTGTAGTTTATAGGATTTTGTCTCTTCATTTGAAGAAAACCCCAATTTGTGCCCTAGGTTTCCAAATTTGGGGAATTTCTTCAATTCTCACTCTTTTCTCCAATTGATGACCCTTTGTGATGCATTCCATTTGATTTACGCTTAGATATGCTTTAGATTTCATGAATCCTCCATTATGCTTGGAATCCCCATGTATTTCTATGAAAATCCCTCTTTCTGTATTGGTTTCCTTGGTTTTTTTTTTTCATCCCATACTTGCATTCTTGGAATTCCATAGCCTATTTGGGTATGTTCTTGCACATTCATGATCCCGCTACTACGGCATTTTGCTCTAGACCTAGGGTTTCAAGCTATTCTCCATTATGTTCGAATTTGCACATTGGACTTGAATTCCCTCGCCTTATTTATGCTCTTTGCTTTTGCTGTCATTCTACTGCTTTTGGCATGTTTCTATGCGTCGAAACTACCGTGCTTCATGTCATAGGTTTCCTATCGCTCCTAGATTGTTGCCTGCTCCCATTTTGCATGAATTGGGTTTTGATTTCCCTTTTAATGTCTTGCTTTTCCTTTCTCGATTAACCCTACTTTCTTTCCTTATTGCCGTGATGTCGCCACGACCGGCAAGGGACCATCTTCCTCGGTGTTAGATGCAAGACCACCGCTTCTAAGCGGAAGAGTGCGGAGCCCAGACTTCACTCCGCACAGGAGACCAAGACCCCGCCCACGACCCTTCAGACTATGATGAGGAGCACTTTCTTAGCCAGGGGCGCACCAACGCCCAACTTCCCAAGGGTTCAAGTGATGATGGAGAAGACCGTGGTAGTCGAGGACTTCCACAAGGCTAGGCTTCAGAGAGGTTCTGATTGGCTGGGATTCTATTCTTCATGTAGACCGACTGCTACTAGCAGCTCGTCCGTCCGGTTCTATTGTAACCTAGAGGTGTCGATCCAGACGGGGAGTTCACCATCTAGCTTGGTAAAGGGAGTGGATATCCAGTGACGGTAGGCACCTTGGCCAAGATCTTGGGTATATCGACGGGACATCGACATCAGCCCCCTGAGTAGGCCTCGGGACCGCTCATGAGCCTGGCGACACGGACTTCATCACGAGACCATCTGCAGGCAGCCTGCCTGAGTCCGAGACATCCTTCTACCCCGAGGTTCGCCTATTCAGCCGGCTTGATCTAGTTCAACCTGCTCCCTGAGGAGGTCATCGGAACTGTGTGGGTTTCATGGTGGCTTTCATCGCATTCTGCATCTTCACGGCCAGAGGGAGGCGGCAGCACTTGTGCCTCCCCACATTATTCTCGTGACGATGGAGCACCATACTTCCCACCCAGAGGATGGAGGATTCCTTACGGCAGGATCCTCACTAGGATCTTCGAGTTCTTCGGGTGGATCTGAGCGGTGAGGAGGGAAGACTCGGTGATAGGTTCGACGAGAAACCTCCTCAAGATGGGTCTCCAGAGCCTCATGGATTCACCTCCTAGATCAGGAGCTCAGAGAGGTAGGGGTAGGAGGGTTGCCCCGATGGAGGATGTCCTCATGGAGGAGGAGTCCAGTGAGGAGGATGAGGACAATGTTCCTCAGGACGAGGAGGAGGATCTGATGGGTGGCGGCATCCCTGAGGAGGTGCCCCAGGAATCAAGAGGTCCTGGTCCTAGTTCTTCTAGAGCTACAGCCCCACCACCTGGGAGTGGTGCCTACGACTTTGAGGGCATGACGTCCTCCATGCGGGCCTTGCAGATGGCGTGTTCAGACATCGAGGCGGCCGGACGAGATTGTCCTGTGGAGGAACGCCTTATGGAGAGGCAGACCACCTTGGAGGATTCCTTCCTTAGGCTGGGTCAGGACTTGGACACCATGGCCAACGCTATCTCAGCAGATTTTGGCTGGCTACGGAGGGAGGTACGGCTGGTGAACGCGAGGTTCGATTATTACGATCACCGCCTCGACGTCAACTCCAGGCCTCCGGTGAACGTGGTGATCATCGACGACGATGACGACGACCAGTGAGGGCTTGGCTCGCCCACCCAGCTGTTTATCCATTTTCTCTTTTTTTTTTGTAGACATTGTATATTTATTTATTTTCCTTCCTTGTATTTGCGATGTAACTAGATTCATTATGGAATAATATATCTTTGGATAGTGGATTTTTTGTGGTGATTTCATATGTGGAGTACTTGTGTGGTTTTGTGGTGATGTATTTGGCTATCTGTGCTCTTTGTTATATCTATTATCTGTTGTTTATCAGGTATTTGTGTAAAATTTTTGGAAATCCCATTTTATGCCGTTATGCTGCCGAAATTTTGTCAAAATAGTACTTTGTAGGTTATAGTACCAACCTAATTCCCTTTTTTTTTTATCTATACTCATGCATGCTATGAATGCAATATATAATGCAATCCCTTTTTTATACTTTCTTTCTTTAGCTTTTAATCTTTACAACTTTTATATTAGCCCAACCCCATTTTCCTATTATAGAGTCTACGGGATTCTAATGGTATGCTATGAGTGGAGCAGAGCATCGCGCTCGATACCACCGTTTGTCACACCCCGTTCACACTAACCGAGCGGTGACCGGTTAACACCGTTAACCCAAACTCGCCAGATCATCGACATCAGATTCCACCACAAGATACGACACTAACATAAGTTCATCGATCAAGGAAGACTAAGTTTTACCGTGAATAAATCCCATATACTTGATAATTCAATGGTGATACAATAATTATATACATTTGGGCTCAAGGCATGATATATAACACAAAAGAATAAAATTCAAATATCAATTATATACAGAAATCATCAAAACCATCGAGTACAACTGCCTGTATCAAGGCGGAGCTCACCGCCATCAAGGGTTGTGCCCACTCGGTATCACAAGGAAGAGCTACGGCCTCGAAGTGGAGCTCAAGACGCTCGAATCGTGTCCTCAAAGACAGCTCTCGACGAGCAGCCACGCCGTGCTCAACTCCTCGGGTCCACCATCCTCTTCAGAAACTCGATCGTGGACCCACCCCATGCTCCTCGATGTATGACCAAAATCATCTAAAAGGGGTGTACACGGGATGAGCTCACTAGCTCAAGAAGTAGAAAGATGGACCACACACAACACCCACACATCACAACACATCATATGCACTACATGCCATGCTATACATTTTAAATCACATCCACCTAAGCAACATTACTAAGTCCTTAGTTTTAGTACTACTACAACCACAAGGCGATATACCTGTGCACGAGCAGAACTCCCCTCGATACGCCCATAGGGCGTCGGAGAAGGCCCACCGTGAGTACTCGAAAAGTAAAGACAATGCCGCCCACCGCCTCAACAGAAATGTAAATGACTGAAAATAAAGGTGATGACTCCAACAATTTAAAAGCAATACGATTGGCTTTCTTGAATGTACCACCGGGGTTGCCGATCGTCCTACATGACTCATCGGGCGAATGCCTAACCGCCACAAAGGTCCGACAACCGCGACCTCGCTTCCCCCAAATGGTAACCCAACACCTTAACCCCGTTGAGAAGGGTCGAGTACGGATGGTGAGAATCCTAATACCGCATGCCCTATATGACAATAGTACGATCAGATAGTGCCTCGTCCCATTCCACGGCCACCAATGCATTCGCTTCAAGCCGACTCACGGCATCTAGTCTATCAATGCATTATGCACCATGATGTCCACATTCAACATATAAACATCTCATTCAATTGGCATTTGAAAAGTAAACATAGCATATATGCACATCAATGTGTGGAATGACTAATCTATATAGCATATTCATGATGACATGACTAGATTAGATATAATTAAATGAATGCCAAACAAATGCCTTGAAGCAAGGCCAAACGCCCTCTCCCACTTACTTGTAATGCATAAGGATTCCTGCTCGCACGGGTGAGATCTGAGCAATCGGGTAGGATTTGGTGAACCTAACATAATTGAGCGGGTTAGTACTTCACCATTTTAGAATCAAAATTAATGAAATCTGATGTCATAATCGTGTTTAGAACGTCAAAGAAGGTCACACGTCCGATTTGGGTTCGACGACATAAGGATCACCTTGCCACACGGTGGGTCGACAGTGGTGTCACCCACCGGTCTTACCCATCGGTTGGGACTGACGGTAGGGCTCCGAGTACCCACGGTGGTACCCACCGGTTGGGCAGGACCCCTTACTAGGACCGGTGGTAGGTAACCTACCACTGGCCAAGGCCCCCCGCTTCTCGTGTGGGTACCCACAAGTAGGGAGCCCACCGTTGTACCCACGGTCTTGGCGGAAAAGACATGCTTTCTTCCCATTTTCTATTCTTGGGGAATCAAATAGGGCTTTTCCCCACCCATTCTTCATACCCTCAAGGTCCTATAGGATGGTTCTAACCTAGATCTAGGTTAGATTCAAGTGAGGGCAAACCATCTTACCTTCTTTGCTCAAGAACGACTTCAAACCCTCCAACCACTTCAAACCCACAATGTTCCTTCCACCTTGTCAATATCTCTTCAAATCCTTCAAGATCAACACATAAATCATCTATTAAACCTTAGATTCATCATTTCAAAGGGTTTTACAAGATCTCAAGAAACCATACTGAATCAAGGGTTTAAAGCTTGGGTATGGTGAATGTTCAAAACCCAACTTTTCTTACCTCCAACAGTAGATCTAGAGTTGAAGATCACTCTCCCGGCACCGGAATGGGAAGACCGAGCTTCGCGCCTGAAATCCCCCTTTCTTCCTCTTCCTTCTCTTCCTTTCTTCTTCCCTTTCTTTTCTCCTCTTACTTTTCTCACCAACGATTTAGGGTAATAAATGGAAAGAAAAGAAAATCATAAAGCCTTATATACCATTCCTAATTAAGTGAATAGTGCACTTGGATGGGTCACTCGTGGGTGCTCCCACCGTCCTACCCACCGAGAGCCAAAACTTGGGATTTTGACCGGTTCGACCTGCTAACCCACCCCAAGCATACTGATGTAGCATACGATATACCTTAAAATACGGATATAATACCTGTTTTATCCGACATAGCCTTATGGTACACGGTTTGGGCACTCCGCCTCTTCCGCATCGACTCGACTTGTCGGGCCACCGGTGTTTAAGGTCACCCGTGCCATCATAGCCCATAAGGAACCTGCTCTAATTTCCTCTGGCGGTTCCTGCATGGTTAAACTGGTTCAACCGCGAAATCAGACCGGGTTTAAGAAGCGGGGTATTACACTTGTTCTTAGAGAAATTCCCACAAAATACATTCTGGACAAATGGATGACATTAGACCCGTTATGTGGTTTTTGTCATCCCCAACCCGAATCTATATGGCACATCTTTTTATCATGCGATTTCATCAAAAGGATTTGGGTTGCTTGCCCTTTAGGCCTACGAACTGAGTCTTTCTCTGCTTCAAATTTTCAACAACTCTTAATGTATTTGTTTAATTCTAATATTATTCCAACCAATGTAGCAAGGGTTTTTTCAAGACGTTCATTATCATCTGCTATTTTATTTGGAAGCACAGGAACGAGATTGCCTTCGCCAAGGCAATACCTAATCCTACTAGTATCTTGAGAAATGCAAGATCTTGGATGCGGGATTCTGGTGTTAAGCAAATCCAAATCGTGGATAACCCTATTCAACCAACTCATTCTAGCCCTAGATCACATGAACAGAAAAATATTCTTATTTGTTCAACTATATCATATACAACTTCAAAAATGTTTGGATGAGCTTATTGTTTAATACAAAATAATACTTACTTCTCTTTTATGTCTAATTATGTGATGATAGGAAACCACACTGAGGCAAGCACAAGGGCTCTACTATTTGGACCTAAACGGGCTAAGGAACTAGGTTGGCAAGTGGAAGAGATCCGTTACACCAATAATTAAGCACTTTTTTGGGACCCTAGTACCAAATCGTGGCCTTTGAGCACTCTACCCTTAGTTTTTTACTTGAATTTCAACCCAAATTTTTTGCTTAAGCTCAGGCCTACCAATAAATTGGTACTTTTTGTCAAAAATATAGCACATCTCTCTTTATCTACTAAATCTGTAATTAATAGCGAACCCTAGAACATATAGTTACCTACTATACTTTGATTGATCTTCTTTGTTTGTATTTAAAAAAAAAAAAAACTTTACACAAAAGTTTCTTAGTCGTATCATCAGTATTTGAACTAAAAGCCAATCCACTTTTGTCAAAGTTAATGGTAGGCTTGAAAGATCAGAGAATAGGTCTATCAACACCATCTTATCAACACCACTTCATTCTCCATTAAATTAAATGGCTCCACTTTTAATCTTTTCAGAGCTTCTTGAGGCATCCAACAAGGAGGTCCACTCAGCTCATTCCTTTTTATTGTAGTGATGGAAGGCCTCTTAAGACTTCTGGCAACCTATAAGACCTTAATCTCTTTAAAGGAATAAAGAATTGCTAGACATGCGTTGAAAATCACACACCTCTTCTTTGCAAATGACACGTTTATTTACTTATAGGGCCACACAAGAGGATGCATTGTCCTTTTTAGGTATTAGACAATTAAAAGTGTAGTTTGTATTAGCAGGAAGGACAGTGGAGTTGAAAAATTCACAAAGTTAACAATGTCTATACATAAGAAATCCCAACATTCCTGGAAGAAAATTGCTTGGAAACCATCAAAGGGGCCAATAGAGAAGACAGTATTTTTGATTTCCACAAGCAATGGGATTGCAATAACGGGTGCACAGATGAAATTATCTAGAGGAGAAAAAAAAGCATTCAATAAAAGAAGGATCTAATGGGTTAGAGATAGAAAAAGGGTTGATTAGGAAAGAAGCGAATTCAGATGCAATTGCACACATTAGAACCTCCGTCCTATTTACTATAAAAAAAAAAGAATAAGTTAAAAAATAATATTTTTAAAAAGTCTTGTTGATTTTGGAATCTCCGTCCTATTTCTTATCCCTTACGACTAATTTAAAGTTATTTTTT
>JAJSZK010000290.1:0-13427 GCA_022985045.1 Macadamia tetraphylla | reverse complement strand
GACTACATTTAAGGTTGCAATTGGCCATAAGGTGGTGGAACCATGAGTGATTGTGTGAAAGAGTGAAATTTAAACCATCATTCGATCTCGAATACAAAAAAGTGCTCGAACCTCCTCGGGGGTGCCGCACAAATATGGACATCCTCACTATTTGATGACGATTCAATCTAAGAATGCTATAAAGTGCACGAACCTCCCGAGGATGCGGCAAAAATACAACATCCTCACCGCTTGATGATCCCTTTCATTCTTTTTGGAAGCGGTATCATTTGCCTTATAGTACTCTATAAATGCCCCGACCTCCCGAGGGTGGGGGCATGACAAGGAGTCCCCCCAAATGATTTCACTTCAACAATGCATGATGCTGTTAGCTTAATACAATTAAAAAATTAGCCAAACATGTTTTCAAACAAATGTTGTGAAAATGTTCTTGCATTTAAAGGTAGCATCTAGTATTGAAAGCTTGACATTTGCCCCAGTGGATTGCCCCCAATGGGGGAGGGGCCGAGGGGGATCCCCCCTCTCCCCTCTCTCTCCCCCTCTTCACCTTTATGGAGGTGGCTTGAGTCTTATGTGTGCTTGGCTTCGGGCCCCACACTTCCATATCACCACTTAGAGATACGTGGGGGCCCTTATTTTACAAGGGTGTAAAATTCATCATTTGAGATGGGGGTTTTTGATGATGGTCCAATTCGGGATCGAGATCATACAAATGGGGTTTGAGTCGCCACCTATGGTTATGGGCCTAGGACTGTGGATGGGCCTAATTCCTAAAAAAAGGGGCCCCAAAAATTTGTTCTAGTCCAGATTTGGGGCAAGTGTTAGGTTACGAGTTGGATAGGTATTAAGCCCCCAATTTCACCCGATTCAACCTGCCTTCTTTACTAGATGCTTGAGAACTAATATTTTATAATTATTACTATTCCACATGTAAATTAAACATAAAACATTAATTGAATTCAAACTATTATATACACTAAAACAAACCTTATTAGATATCTACATTATGCTTGAATGGGGAGAGAAATTATACTTTAATTTAACCCCATTTTTAGTCAAGAGGGGGGGCCCCATTGGTTCTGCCTGACCGCCTTCGTTCTCCCGGCTGTGGGTAGATGGTCTTGACCTCCAACTTTCCCTTTTTTGGGGATGCTTATTGTGATGGTATCCGGGTAGAGTTCCGCTAAGAATGGTTGCTTTCGGATTTGGATTCAAGGGTTTTGGTAAGGGAAAAAATATTTTTGGCTTAGGGTGAGGTGGCACTGGGGAGAGCTATCCTTTGGGGGTAGACTAAGGGAGGGCTAGGCTAAGGTGGCACTTTGATGAGCTTCCACTGGAATGGCTATTTCAAAAGATTCCAGGACACTGATAGAGGTTCAACTAGGAAAGGCTATTTCATAGGGGTGAGGTGCCACTCCAGCAAAAGCTTTTACTAGGAATGGCTATTTCTAGCTCGGGATGAGGTGGCACCGTAGAGCTCACCGGGGTAGGGTAAGGGGGGCTAGGCTGAGGTGGCATTTGCAGAGTTTTACTAGGAATGGCTATCCTTGGGTAGATTCCGTGGACACTTTAAAAGAGGTTCAACTAGAAATGTATTTTTTAAAAGAAATGGGCTGACCTAAAAAAGTATTGGGAAATCCAAAGTCCCAAAGAACACTTTGAAGATTCCCAAGAGAGTTTTAGATCTTAACAAAGATCTCTTCAGAGACCAAGAACCAAAAAAAGGGGGGTTTCTATCTCAAGAACACTCAAGAACACTAAAGGGAGGTGGCTCAAGAACATACTATTTTTAGCTAAAAGTCGATCTAACTAGGAATTTGATTGAAGATCGCCAAGATCCCTAAAAACACTTCAAGATCTCGAATGAGTTTTTGGATTTTGATGAAGATCACCCCAAGAAAAAAAAGAAAATCAAGGGGGGGGATGGGGGGAAAATTTCACCAAAAAGGGGATTCGGTTTTTTTAGTGTTTGTTTTTCTCGAGGGAGGGGGTATTTATAGTTTTATTTCAACCAAGTAGAGGGGGGGAATTTTTTATCATGGGATGAAAGGGGGCTCTTGCCTAAAGTGAAGGGATAGGATTTTTTCCAATGCGTAAAAGGGGGGTTTAAGGAAAAATGGGTGGGGGGGGCTTTTGTCTAGTGGGTAAAGGGGTTTTAGAAAAATGGGGGGGAGAGAAATTTTAGCTTGAAAGGCAATTTTTTGGGAAAAACGGAGGGGAGAGAAAGTTCAAAAGGTAGTTTTCAAAAAAACGAAGAGAATGTTTTATCAAAAAAGGGAGTTTTCAAAAAGCGAGAGGAGCGAGAAAAATTTTTCCAAAAAAAGGGGTTTTTGGGAAAAACGAGAGGGAGAGAAAATTTTACTAGAAAAGGCGCTTTTAAAAAACCAGAGAGGGGAAAAATTTTTTGGGGTAGGGGATTCACTGCATGAATGCATGGGTAAAAAGGGGCCCTGTGCACGGTGTGAGGGCCATGTGCACGGTGTTTGGGAATGGGTGGTGTGCTGGCCATTTTGCATGGTGTGAAAACCCGCAGGGACGGTGTGCAGCCATGTGCAAGGGCGGGGGGTCTGACACCGGAGGGCTCCACGTCATTGCCGCAAAAGGGCAATGGGCAAAACACAACATTCAAGGGCCATGCAAAACGTGTCAGAGGGGCCCAGCACAGGTTAAAAACCGCAAGGAAGTGGGCCCGGGGGTTGGCTTGGGAGTTGGTTGGTTTTGGGCCCCCGAGGGCCTAAAACGGATTTCACGCAAAAAACATGATTTTCTAGGAATGTTTTAAGATCCATTGGTCTGATTTTGGCATATCATATATCTTTTAATTGTATTTTCGAGCACTATCCATCCGATTCATCTTGATGGGATTGCTTCATATATGAAAAGTAAAAATTTGGGCCCCCTTCCCTCCCCCCACAGGGGATTTCTAAGGTTTTAGACCGGGAGTGTTTTGGGGTTATCTCGGAGGTAGGGGATAAATTTTTAGGGTGTTTGGGTCGGGTGAGGGATTTCTCTGTGTTTTAGTAGGCCCGCCCAGGGCATGACATATGTGGGGGCGACATGCGCTTAAAAAAAACTTACTTTTTGGGAATAAATGTCGAGATCCGTCTGTTGATTTTTGGATATATATCGTCAAATCTTATTTTTAGCACTATTCATCTATATAGTCATATTAACCAGATTTCTTCATATATGAAAAGTCAAAAATTTGACCTTCCTCTCTCGCGATGGATTTCTAGGGTTTTGGGTAGGGGGAAAGTTTCCATCAAAAATCTCCGTTTGGGTTTAAAGTCGAAGTCCTCCAAGTTCCATATTTCATCATAACCCGAGGGGGGTGACAAAAATTGGGGGTTCAAGGGAATGCAAATGGGGGTGGGGGGGCGAATCGGGAAAGGGGAGAGGTTTCGGGGGCGCAGATCATGCTAGGGGGTCGCATCAAAGGGGGTTTTTGGGGACTGGGGCGGCCGGGTTTAAGGGTTGGTTGGTGTGCGTGAAAAGGGAAAAATATGATTTTTCCCAAAGGGAAAATTGTGGGCAATCCAACGGTCCATTTTTGGCATACCATAACCGTCAAAATCGTATTTGAAAATTTTCCATGTGTAGAATCATCTTAACCAGATTCCTTCAGATATAAAAACCAAAATTAGACCCCCCCTCTCTCCCGCCAGGGATTTCTAGGGTTTTTGGGGAGGGGGAAAGTTTCCCTCAAAATCCCTATTGGTCGGAAGTCGGGAAATCACTTCCAAGATCCAAATTTTATCATGGGAAAAGGAGGGTGACAAAATTGGGTGTCTACAAGGTGAAAATCAAATTCGGGGAAATTGGAATTTAATTGGTAGATAAAAGTTACATCACCTAAAATGGGGAAAGGGAAAAATCAAATTCAAGTAGAGGGGGAAATGCAAAGCAAATTTAATTGGTAGATGAAAGTGGAAGATGAAATCTAAGTCAAAATTTGTATGGTAGATGAAAACTATATCACATGAAAAGAGAAAGTGAAAATGAAATTGGTAGATTGAAATTGCATCACATAAAAGTAAAATTCAAGATTCCAAATCAAAAGCCAAAATTCAAGATTCCAAATCAAAAGACAAAATTCAAGTTTCCCAAATCAAGAGTCAAATTTCATGATTCAAGGGCCTAAATTCAAGGTTCCAATCCCATGACTAAAATTTTCAAGAACCCCATCAAAAAAAATTTGGAAAAAAGAATTCTTTCCCGCCCTTGGCCCAATCTTTTGAATGGGCTCCAAGTGATCTGTTTCTGGATAAATTTCCCCCTAAACCGCACATGAAAGCCCAACTAAGGAAAATCTAAAAAACCCAAATATTTTTTTCTTTTGCAAGATTAAAAGAGCAAAATTTTTTCTTGTAATCGATAGCCAGATAGCCAAGATTGGTAAAAGACCCAACTCGAGACCAAATTCTAAGCCAAAATGGAAGCTCGCCAAGGAAAATCCAAGAATCAATTATTCTTGTTTTTTACAAGATTGAAAGAGCAATGAATTTATTTCTTGTAATCGGCGGTCCCAGATATCTCAGATTGGCTCAAAAGCCCCAAAATGAGAAATTTAAGCCGACATGGAACCCCCGCCAAGGAAAATCCAAGAATCAAATATTTTTATCTTTTGCAAGATTAAAAGAGCAGAAAATGTTTTTCTTGTAATCGACGGTCCTAGATACCCCAGATTGGTTCGAAGCCCCAAAATTTTAGAGACCAAATTCCCTAAGTCGACACAAAAAAGCCCACCTTGGAAAAGTCAAGGATCAAAGTACTAACATTTTTGCGGGATTGGAAGAGTAGTGAATTTTTTCCCTATAATCGAAAACTTAGGTAAGTCTTAAACTTTATAGTAGTTAAGAGATATTACCTATTCTATTTTCAACTCCCCCATTGATAAACAAGATGACGGCAAGACATGCTCCGTGAAAATGTGGTCGTTTTTTTTGCCCTTTACTTGGCCCCGTCCCCCAAAGGGGGGCATTCAGAGACACCCAATTTTGTCACCCTCCTCCACAATGATGAACTACGATCTTAGATGCAACTTTTACTTCGATCAACAGAGATGATAATTTATTGAGGTAACCCAAACCCCGAAAATATTCCATACCCACCAAAAAATCCTGAAACCCCATGCGAGAGAAAAGAAGGGTCCAATTATGATGTTTTATATACAAAAGGGAAATTTTATCCTATGACTATATAAAAGCATAGTACTGTAATCATGATTCCAATGATATATGGTACGCCAAAATCGGGCCATCGGATCTCCCACAATCATTCCCCGGTTATCTTACACAAACCCCGCCATTTAAACACCCCACACCTTGCCTCCCCACCCCCGCCACCCTGCATGCCCATGGCCTACCTCGATGCATCCCGCCCCCCAGACGCCCCTGACCCACCCCATGCACCCCGCCACCCGGGGATCCATGGCTCATCAGACGTCCCAAACCCTTTTAGCACCCCTGCCTAGCCTCCAACGCCCCTACCCGACCTCCAAAAACTTTGCTTTGTCTCCACCCCCCTATCTAGTCTCCAAAAACACCTACCTAGTCTCTACCCTTGCCACCCTCTAGCACCCATGTCTACCCTCCACCCCCCCCTAGCCTCTAGCACCCTTTTCCTAGCCTCTAGTGCCCCCCCCCGCACCTCTAGTGCCCCCTGTTTACCACGGCCCCCCCCACCCCTTCAAAAACCCCCGTTAGACCTCCAAAAATTTCCCCCCCACCCTCCAACACCCCCACCACCCTCCAAGCCTTTTGACCTTGTAAACCGCCATCGATGGTCGAATTTGTGTTTCAAAGACCATATTGATGAAGGGGTTTTTTCATCCGCTTGTCCACACTACATCGTCCCCTTTGCTTTTCCTACACTATGAGCTCCTATTGGCCCAAAAAAGGCATCTTTTACCTTATTGACCCAAAAATTACTTTTCCCCCACCAAAGAAATTTACCCTCCACCCCATTGGTCTAAAATTTCATACTTTCACCATTTTGGCAAAAAAAATCACTTTTTCACCCCATTGGTTGGGGAAAATTTCCCTCCTTCCCCCCATTGGTTAAAAAAATTCTATAAGTACCCCCTTCCTTTGGTTTGAGACACAACAAACACTCAAGTCTCTTGGGAGCACCCTAGTAGAAAAGCTCGCCTCTCTCCCCCCCTTTTCCCTTGAGGTTTTTCAAGTTTTTGGAGAGATTTTATAGCTGTCGATTTTAAGTGTTCTTCAAGCCTTCAAAAATTTTTCAATCCTTTGCCTTCTTTGAGTGAGATTTTTTGTAGAAAAATTTTTCCCTTAGACTCCCACCTGCTCTTGAGGTTCTTCAAGTCTTTGAGAGATCTTTGTAAGATTCCTTTTAATCTTCAAGTGTTTTTGGGGCCCCTTTAAGTTCTTCAACATTTAGATCTCAGCCCATTCCTAGCGTAAGCTCTACCAGAGTCCCCCTCAATCTAGCCCCCCCATAGCCTATTCCTAGTGGAAGCCCCTATCGAGTGCCACCTCATCCTAGCCCTCCCATAACCTATCTCCCCGGAAGCTCTATTGGAGTGCCACCATCCAAAATCCGAAAATAACCTATCTCTAGCTTTTAGCTCCCCCAAATTGATATTGTAGTCAAAATCGAAAGTAACCATTCCTAGTTGGAACTCTATCCAATCAACATCTCTCGAGAAATGAAGTTAGAGGTCAAGACCATTTTCCCTTCTCGAGCTAAGAGAACCCAAAAAGATCCCTCCCTTAAAAGTCAAGTTTAGGTAAAATTTTCCCACCCAAATTAGCATAATGTTGACTTTATATTGCCCTTTGTTATAGTGTACATAATCATTTAAATTCAGTTAATGTACATATGTGTGATAATTTAGCCATGTATGAAATAGGAATAATCATGGAAAATGTTCTTTTTAACATCTAGTAGGAAGACCGATTAAACCGGTAGATTGGGTGCTTGAATTAACACATACCCTAAATCCCCGGCCCGCCCCAACTTTCGTGCCCTTTTCTCGTGAATCAACCTATCCTTGGGTCCTAGGCCCATAATCCTAGGTAGTGACCCCAAACCCCTTTTTGTATGATCCCAACCCTTTCACCATCATCAAACCCTTGTCTCAATAAACCCCTTTTACACTTCCCTAAATAGGCCCCCATGTATCTCCTAGCGGTGGACAAAGGGGGGGGCCCCCTGCAAAGCACACATGACAACCCTCCCAAAAAAAGAGAAAGAGAGGCGAGGGGGCCCAAAATGTAAGTTTTTTTTCCCCCCCCAAAAGGGGGAAAGAAGGTCTTTCCCAAAGCCCTACCCACAATAGGCAACTAGTGAGAAAGTGGGTGTGATCAGAGAGAGAATCAAGGCATTTTTAAACCGATAAAAGAGTTATGCGGATGTCGTGGGGGAAACATCCGAATTATGTAGGAGGAAGGTCTTCTATGAATCTCCCAAAGGAAAGGAGTGATGGGTTCCCAAAAAGAAGGGAAATGAGTCCTAGGTATATGAGACCTTTTGACATTTTGAGAGCATAGGATTGGTGCTATATCATAGCCCTACCACCAAAAAATTTGAGGGCATCCATAATGTCTTCCATGTATCCATGTTGAGGAAGTACATACTCAACCCAGTCATGTTTTGACATATGTATCCCATGAGTTGGATGAGGATTTTACCTATATGGAGTCTTTGGAGAAGATTGTTGACCGGAAGGACCACATCCTTCACAATCATACACCCTTCGCCCAAAGGGGAAGTGGATGAACCACCCTTTAAAAAAGCCCTTAGGAGCAAGAAGATGAAATGAAGAAGTAATACCCCTTTATTGTATGACTTAAATGTATGGTCAATTTTGAGGATGAAATTTTATGAGGTGAGGGAGGTTACACCCATTTCCCAACCCCTTTTAAATTTTAAATTTTGTGATAGACCTTGGGGGGGAAAAGGGTTTCCGATGGGTTTTGGCTCATGGTAGCTCATTGCAATGAAGGAAGGGATGACCCACTTGTTTGTGCAATGCCACCAACTAGAGGGGGTTCAAGCCTTCACCCCAAGCAATAAGGACCCGACACCCCCTACCCAAGTTCCCGGATGTACTATAACGGCTGGAAGACCACATGCAACCTAGGGCAACCCCTAGGGAATGCCCAAGTGGGAAAAAAGGGAAAAGGCACAACACTACCTTGACTATTGGAAACAAGTCCAATGGAACCCGGGTAATCCGTGGCCCATTATGTCGTTAAATGGGTTCCGATGCTCGTGGCCCCCACCACCACATCACGGCTATTCCCAAATGACCCACACACTCACGCCCCTTTCCCTTTATGACTTGTACACTAGGAGTCAAGGAGGTGGACCCACGTGTCCCCAAAAGATGGAATAACCCACTTGGACCAAACAAGTGCTCACCTAAATGGACCTTAGGTCCATAACTTATTATAAAAGGGGGAAATGAGTTCATTTCTCACTTCCCACCTTGTCTAAAAAAGATTCCCGGGCTTCCAAAGGGTTCTTTCAAATCCGGGCTATCTAATATTTCCCGTGGGTTCTTTCAACCGGTTGGGGTATTTGGTCTTCCAGCTAGTTTCTTCAACCGGGGTAGGCTATATGGTCTTTCGTAGGTTCTTTCAATCAGCTAGGCTATTTTTCCGGGGGGTTCTTTCGAATCAGCCCGGGGTACCCCCTTTTTAGGCGGGGTTTTTTCAAATCAGTCGGGCTATCCGGGCTTTCGTGAGTTCTTTTTAACCGGATGGCTATCTAGGTTTTTGTAGGTTCTTTCGAACCAGTCGGGCTATCTAGTCTTCCGTGCAGTTCTTTTTAACCGGGCCGGGTTTTAGTCTTCTAGGTGAATTCTTTGAATCAGTCGGGCTATCTGGGCTTCCGTGGGTTCTTTGAACCGGCCGGGCTATTCCGGGCTTCCAAGTAGGTTCTTTGAATCGGGCGGGTATCTAATCTTCTAAGCGGGTTTTTGAACTGGAGGGGTATTCGGGACAGGTCAATGAGATTGGACCATTGGGTTTAATCCCGGGTTTTTAATCATTTTGGTCTTGAACTTTGGTTCTTGATTTGGAATCTTTTATCTTTGCTTTTTATTTGAATTTTGATGCCTAATTTGGAATCTTAATTTTTTATTTTTTACTTGAATTTTGATGCTTGATTTAGAATCTTGATTTTTGGATTTTTTACTTGAAATTTTTGGTAATTTTGTTCTACCTCACCAATTTTGACTTTTCATCTACCAATTTCACTTTCATGTGTTTTTATCTACTAAGTAGATTGCTTTCCATATAATCACAATTTTACTACCATGAGGATTTATTTTAAAATTTTCTTTGGTGGAAAAACTTTAAATTACACCTAGAACCTGGAATCTTTTTTTTTGGGGAAATTTTTATCTTTGATTCTTCTTCTTTTCTTTTTTTTTTTTTTCGAATTTTTTTCTTTGATTATTGACCTATGAAATTTGATTTGAATTTTATTTTTAATTTGTTTATGATTTTTTTTTTTTTTTAATTTTGGGTTTTGATTTTGAACTTTGAAGTTTGATTTTGGATTTTGATTTTTTCATCTTGATTTGAATTTTGGATTTTGATTCTTGATTAAAAAATTTTTTTTGATTTTTGAATTTTTTTTTATTTTATTTGATTGATTTTTTTTTTTTTTTTATTGAGGGGGGGGATTTTCAAATTTTTTTATCTTTTTATTTTATTTTTATTGTTACTCCTTTTTGACTATATTTTGTGCCTCTCAAGATGGGGGGGTTGCTTCTCCGAGCGAATGTAACGCCAAATGCTACCCGATTGAGGACCTCATAGACCCTAAAAAGTTTTGGGAAAAGACATGATATCAATACGCCTAGTAACTTGATGACTTCCTTAAGTAGGTCCAAATATGGCCCAAAAGAGGATGGTGATCCCTAGAGATCTGTTCCTTGTTCCCGCAAAATTCTATTGCTTTTTCTTTTTCTTTTTTTTCCCCCCCCATGTTCATTTTTTTTTTTCCTTTTTTATGGCCGATTTGGGCCCTTTTTTTTGGGAATGAAAACTTATCTCTTCCTCCTTTTTTTGAGTTCAAGTTTGAATTTTAAGGCACGATTAATTCCACAACTCAAGTCTTCATTAGAATAATCGGAATGATGCTAAAATCCAAACATCACCTCCTTCTATTACCAAGTGAATTACAGGGGAGGGAAACAACTTTCCTACTATAGACAAGATAGGAAAAACAAGGTGGGGAGACAACTTTTGGGGTAGGTGGAAGTTCACTAACCCCTTTTGGGTCCATCCCCTTTGAGCTCATATTGCCAAATTAATGTAGGGCAAATAAATAAATGTGTGAGTCAATCCCATCAACCCCCAATAGTTGTAGCCCGGGTCTTTATCGTAAAATTTTTTTGGGGTTTTTTTCACTTCCATGCAATGCCCTCTCAATTCTTCCTTATAGGTATTCTCTCCAATCATCAATGAGTTTGAATTGGGGTTCCTCCTTTCTTTGGGAACCAAGAGCCTATTTAGCTTCAGCCCTTTTCAAGTAGCCCAGTTGGAAAATGGCGAACTTTCATGATAATGATCGCCCAAACCCATGGCTATGGCTCATGTCATCAAGTACTTTGAATGTCTCCGCCAGACTATGGAAATGATATCTCTTCCTTTCTTCAATTGTTTATCCCCGAAATTGAAAATTCATAGATTCTAGCAGCCCTTTGTGCCACTATGCTCATATCTAAGGTCCATTTCCTCAATGTCTTATCCAAGTAGCCTATGACTTATCCTCAGAGTTGTCACGAAAAAGAGAAGGTGTGACGATTTTCAAAGCATTACTTATTAACTATTGAACAACCAAAACCTTTTACCTTTTTGATCAAGTTTTTTTTTTTTTGATCAAGGATGGGGAAAAAATGCCCCTTTATAAAAGGGGGCCAAGTGGTGACTTTTTGAAAAAGAACCGGGTAAGGATTTGACGGACCTTAGGTGAATGATAGATATCTAATGGCCTTACATGCCAAATGGAGATTCTTGGGGGTAGAATTGATGGACCAATAGGTGATGACAAAAACCCCAATAGCCTTTGCCATATGAAAATTTTTGGGGACACAAACTATGATGATCTTTTAAGATACCTTGATTATTAATTTAGGAACCAATTTATTGCCTTTATATGGTTGAGATTGCCCCTTGCACATGTCAAGTTGCCTATGTATCCCTTGAAAGGAATCGTCCGACGCATTTAGGTTATTCACCCTATTAGACAAAATATTTCTTGAGTTGATCCATGTTGCCCAAATTTCCGGATATTTCTTCTTGTTGTGGTCTATGAGTTTCAAATTTTGCCCCCTAAAATCTCTTTAAAAGGAATGGGCCACCCGCTAGGGCCGAAAATCCTTTTGGGCATGAATTGGGGCCCCTTTTGTTCTAAGAATAAGTTCCCCCTCCTCTATGTGACAGGCTTCACATTCTTTTTGAATGCCCTTTCCATTCTCCTTTATATTTTTTTATCCATGGCCTTCATATGTTTTTATTGAGGAAGGAGTTCATCGGTCTAGCCCTTTACCCATTCTTTAGGTAAACCGTTACCCAAAAGTACCTTGAAAGGTGGTACCAAAATCTCTTCTAGTAGTACCCCCAACCCCATATACAATGAAAAGGAGTTTTCCCACCCAAAGGGTCGATAGAAGTTTGATATGCCCACAAAGCAAGTGGCAATTTATCCGCTTAAACCCTTTTGAGTCTCAACTAATTTCTTTTTTTTCTTTTTTTTCTTTAAATGTGGCTTTGACATTCTTGTTGACCGCTTCCACCCCTCACTTGGTTAGTGGCTTGTAGGTGACGGACCGGTCCTTTCTTTTCCCCCCAAAATGAGATCCTTGATCCAAGATTGGTTCAGGGTAGCTGATAAGCTACCCAGAATTTTTCAATCTAAAGGGCATCATTTGGGTAGAATAAGCTCCCCATCGAGGGTGAAGGCTATCTTCTTCCAATTTTGGGTGCATGTTCATTTGATTGTATCCTTGTTAAGATCTCCAAAGTCTATGAAATTCGTTTTTAGCTATCCTTCTTGGCATTGGTACTATATTACCCAAAACCATTTGCTTCCCCGCAATCCATATTCCACTACTTCACAACTTCTTCTTTATTTTCCCTCACCCATTCCCGCATTTTTTTGAGTTTCCCTTTATCGATTTTTCCTAAAGATAGGTCAAAGAATCAATGTTTCATGATGTCGGGTCTATCCCTGCATATCCTCATAAGACCAAGCAAACACTTCGATAAACCCTTAAAGACTAATCATCTGCTTTTTCTTCGCATCTGGGGTAGTCCCAAATTTTTAGCTCTCAAGGCATTAGTCGGCCTTAGGTTAATAACCCTATCCTCCTCAGGGGTTTCTTTGATTTGTATTTTTATTAACTTTTGATATTTATTAAGATCATCATCGAAAAAGGAGGCAAGTCATACTCAGATCAAAAATTTTTTTTCATGAAAGAAGGAGTTATGAAATGACATACACGGGCGGACTTGCCTCGGGGGGGGAGGCCTACAAAAATCATAAACAACAGACCAACTATAAACTTGACAACCGACTTGATGCTTTTTTCCGGGATTCGGGTTTGTTGACTCAAGAGCATGAGTAAACTTGAAGTCTTTTCCAATGCTAGTCCAATTCAGGAGCGGTTCGGGGGGCTCGATGGATGAGGAGATGTGGCAAAGGGCCTTCTTTTCCTTCCGAGAAAGTTTTATTTCTTCAATGGTGCTGATATTTATACTTGTTTCTTCACAAAGACGAGTTGATCCAACTCATATTCCCTAAAGCTAAACTTTTTAAGGGTGAGGATTGGTGACCTTTTTTAATCTTCTTTTTTTAAAGTCCAACTTTTCAAGCCTATTGATTGAGGCCATCCGGGGCCAAATCTTTGACCACCATCATCGGTCCATTTTGGTTTATTTGGGGGAATGCATGCAAACCATCATTCTTTGTGCTTTTCTTTGGTTATATATACATCTTCCTCTAAAAGGGAAAAGGGTTGAGCTCATGTAACTCCGAGCCTTGGTTTTTTCATAAACTAAAGATGTGGTTCTTTTGACGGGGAAATTGCAAACCCCGGATGAGTCTTAAATTTTTTTCCCCCTTCTCTTCATGAGTACCCGGGGTTAAGGCCTCCTTGACTAGATCATTGTTGTAGGGTTGTTAGAGGGGAACCCATCTTCAACCAATGCTACTTCTATTATTCCAAAATTATCTTCTATATCACCCCTTTTGGATTAAGAAGGTGTGCTCATTGATTTGTTCTCCCACCGCCAATGCCATTACGCCTCGAGGAGATCATTTTGGGCTTCTTCAATGTTCTCTTTTTCCTCTTGAGGTACGGGGGTGAATCATAGAAGTAGGATCATTATCTTTGTCTTCCCTAAGACATTCACCGATCCTATTGATGAGGTCATCTTTGGGGAGTC
>JAJSZK010000029.1:0-46774 GCA_022985045.1 Macadamia tetraphylla | reverse complement strand
ATGGTCGAAGATACCCAGAAGGTTGAAGGAAACATGTGAGAAGGGAAAAGAAGCAAGCCAGGCTTCACTGATCAGAACTCTGTCTAATCAAATATGGAAGGTTGACTTTTTATCCTTTTGGAATTTTATTTTGAAACAATTTTTATGGGGATTGACTTTTTCTTATTTATGAATAATATCTTAAGGAAACGATTTTATAACAAACAATATTTGCAAAACAAAGTGCCAAACCTGTTTCGATACCATTTTGAGGCACCCTACAATAAGGCGACAACTGCCTAGACCCCAAGAGAACCAACTGGACTCCTAGGTGATGCCTTGACAACTATGCAACAAAAGGAAACGAAATTTCCAAAAAGCTGTCGAAATTTGGTATGTCTAGTGAGTCGCTTAATGTTTCGTTTTGAGCCGGGCCAAAAATGAAAATTTTCGATAAGCATTGGCTGAAACCACCGGAATTTTGAACCATAGTCTTACACGGATAAATCTCAAGATAATGCCACCGTATTCTTAGATGGATACATCTTTACATACTACCATAGAAGCTACTCTTTGTGTCACCCCACCTCACGTTAATTCTATAATTTACAATTACTATTTCTCTTTCTTCATTTTATGACAATTTGAGGTATCTCCCTACAATCTATCCTGATCAAAACCTTAGCATGGATCCAACCTAGTACGAAGAGAGAGTGTAATGCCCCAAAGTTTGGCACATTAGGATATTTTTTCTTTCGCCTCTTTAAATATTTGTTTTGTCACTAAAATTAATAACTTGAGCGTTAGCCTAGTGATCGTGAGTTAAGTTGATGAGAGGTTAGGGTTCAAATCTTATAAGTATTAAAAAAGGGGTGATGAAGACTCTTTAAGTTAATTTGACTTTATTTTTATTTTGTTTTCAGTTCCAAATTTGCCCCTTCCATCTTGTATGTTACCTATCCCTTTGGTTCCCTTTTCTTACGGTTTATAACTTTTAATTATTTATGGGATTGCTTCTTCTTCTTTTTTTTTTTTTTTTATTTATATCCTAAGGAACTGCCCAAGGGACTTTACTCACACACAATAGGGAAGGGGGGAATGCATGTGACAGGAGTTGATCCCTAGACCACAAACCTGGCGCCTGCTCTACAAGCAAAGGCTGCAACCAGTGCGATATGCACTGAATTCACTACGGGATTGCCATTACACATTTCAATTGAGTTATTCATTAGTTGAGAGGGTCCATAACAAAACCGAATAGGGTTCAAGTTCCACATCGACCAGATTTGACTAGCCCTAGCCAACAGATTTTTAGGAGGGCCAAATGTCACAAGACATGGTTTTAAAAAAAATCCATTGGCCACTTCAGATGAAAGCACTCTGACAGTTCAACCTCCGATCGGAACAATTGGAAAAAAAATGATGAAAAACAAAGCTTATGTCTGTTTTAACCACGGTATCCCGTGGTATTAGTCTGATTGGCATATACATAATAGTAATTGATTCCTAATTTAATTCGTTGACCAGCTTTAAGATCAGTTAAGCATTGGTATAGAACACAACCAATACCAATAAAGATTTGCCAATACATGGGATCCAATACCAATTTCCAAAGCCAAAAAGTTTTTTTTTAGGGGAAATTATTTTTAAAATTTATTAGATGCAAGAAATCTGGTGTTGGGTCTTTTTTTTCTTTTCTTTTGTTATTAATGCATTGTTGTTTCCTCCTTTAGGAATTATAGAATGTCAATTACCATCTTAATGCCCGCTCCCCCCACAGACAACTAATATAAGTTCTAATTGAAAAATCATTAATTAAATATTACATAAAAAAATAGACAAACCTTGTGATATTCTGGTAAATCGCTGATCCGATTTGTGCATACATCATCTATATCGTTGATAAACTGAAATTGAAAGATCATTATCAGTTCTACAAATTAAAATATTTAGTAACTGAATTAAGCAATGATTTCTTGACCAAAAAATAATAAATTGAGCAATAATTTAGGATGGGTTAAATAAGAATAGCAAATACCTTGAAATTATAAAGCAAGAAAGGTGATCTTTGTGTGGGAAACTCCACATCAGAAATAAACACAATGCACCAATAACTATTGGCCAGGGTCTTTACTGTTAGATTTGAAATGGAAACCTTAAAAGGGCCTTTTCTGTTAGATTTGTTTCGGAATTTATAGAAAGTCAAAATTCTTCTACTTGGCTTTCTTGGAAAGAGAGAGAGAGTCAAAAATTTGTAACTAGGTTTTGCTTATCTCTTCTGAAACCAAGTTACTAGGGCTAGGGCTACTTATACTGAAATGGGGTATTGCTTAAGAGAGAGAGAGAGAGAGGAAAAAGTAAACATGTATGTACTTACTGCGTCTCTGACCACAAGAGAAGGGCGAGCATTATGGTTGCAGAGGTCGAAACAAACTTCCATCCCTGAATTCCCACTGCCAACCACCAGAATTCTCTTGCCGTCAAAAATCCGACTGTTCTTATAATGACTGGTGTGTACTCTAGGGCCATTAAACTGAGTCGTCCCTTCAATCTCCGGCACCACTGCCTCTGCATTCTCTCCGATAGCCACCACCAACCACCGACAGACATACTGTCTCCTCCTCCTTCAAACCCATAGTCTTGACCCTCCAAAACCCAAGATTGTGATCATACTCTGCGTTCTTCAGTCTCGTTGAACACGGCTTCAAATCAAACAACTTGGCATCGGATTCCAAGTAATCCAAGAACTGCTCTTTCGTTGGATAAGTAGGGAACCGGCAGGGAATGGCATAAGGGGAAGCTCACAGAATTGTTTAGGGAGATGGAGACGAAGGCAGTCATAAGTCTTGAGCTGCCAAAGAGAAGCTAGGATGGTGGCACCACTGCCGTGGGCTGCTTATCTCTTGTTCTCTCTCTGAACTCTTCTCTTTTTCCTTCTTATCTTCTTCTTTTCTCCTTCCTACCACTCCTATTCTCTGTTGCTGTTATCGGTTCCTTGTTCTGGGCGGTAGATACAGCCCCAGTTTAGAGGATTGACCTCTTTCTCCTTTAAGGTTTCTGGACTGAGATTTTAGTCGAAGGAAGCCCTCTCCAAGGCGACCCTAACCCTTGAATATCATGCCTGAAGGTGACTCCTGCTGTGAGAAACAAAAACCTGCAACTCAGGTTACCTAAACCTACCGCCAAATCTGGTTTGCAGGCACTACAGCCCATGTTTGCATTGCTGTTCTGAAGTATTTCCCATCTGAAATCAAGAGGCCCTTTAGTGAAGCATCATCACCTGAAATCTCAGGCCTAATAGAGGAGATTTGAAGGAGATTTACCCCTCGCAAGCTGCTGGTTTCTTCCGCCTCTGCCGGTTGTCTAAGGAAGGAGAAGATAGACTCGTGAGTTGTGGTTTATAACCCTTTAATTTCGTTTTTCCTATTATACCCCAGCCTTTAACTTTTAATTCCCTTTGAGTTTCTTTATTTCTAATTCCAGAATACCCCTCCCTCATCTAACGTTATTCCTTGATTCCCATTAATTAGATTGGTGACTTATAATTACAATTCTGCCATTCTTTATTATAAACATCAAATAAATTTCCAGAATTGAGTTTTCTTTGGGATTAATTCCAGATCTGTCCTCATTCAGCTATTTCATTCTAAAAAAGGTTTTTAAGTTGTGCCATAAATTACATTACTGCCACTGGTTTGTTTAAATTGAATTATTTGTTAATTGTGGGCCCCTAAGCAATCCGATTCCGAATTTTGGAACCCGGATCCGCATCACTCTTCAACAAAAGCCAGTTGAAATAGGTAGGACTCAACTAGCTAGGTAATACCTAGTATAACATCCACTGAACTATAGTTTTAGCCAATGTTACATTGTTACCCAGACTCTTCATGTATAGTTAGTAATTGTGCCAACACTACAGAACATGATTATGGGTACAGGATATATGTCCAACACAAATCCCAGCAGTAGGACACTTGGTCATAACCTTCCTTTTGACACATTTCAGCTGAAGGCTTGTCCCCATACCCATTATTGCATACATGTTTCTATATCCTAAGTTCAAAACTTCAGATCAATCCAACTCCTCATCACATACATGTAACTAATCCAGTACCCAAACCCATGTAACAATGGTTTTAGTAATACAGCTGGTTTACTAAACACAATGTTTTTAAATATAGATGGAAAAGGAAAGAAAGATATATAATTGAGCTAATAGTAAACAGTTGACACACAATAATTTGATTGTTCTAAATTCTAAATTCTAAACTCACCTACATAATGAAGAACTATTTTACATTGGTGAAGTTCATCACAGCATGTTGTCTAGATATATCAATGACCGGGGAGGAGCTAAATCGACTGACAAAAGATACAGATATGTCATGGTTTCTTCCAAAGCAAAAATTAACCCTCACCCAGTCTCCTCTTTCCTGAATAAAATAAGAAGTTTCCACTCTCCTTCGTTGCATCACGTATGAATAGAAGCATACCCAAAAAAAAATAAAAAGTAGAGAAAACAAATGTTATCTAGGACTAGCCAAGCTCTGTGACCTTGGAAAGAGGAGAAAAAGTGCCTTATGCGAAGTCAAGAGCCAAAGACTCTAAACAAACGTGTGTTATACACTAAAATGTCATGGTTCACAACTTAAATTTTCTAATATTCTTCACCAACAGAAGTATAAGACACTACATTCCTCAACTCAGAGTCAATCCCAAACACACGAAATGCACTCTCCATATCCCTTGCTTTTGAGTACATATCTGTGAGAGCATTGCCCACACAAGTCTCTAATTCAAATCCTATTTTCACAATCCATGAATGAAGAGACATCCCAAATGTGGAATCCTTAAGCGCCCCACAGGTGCCTAATGTGCTACAAAAGACATATTGATTGACGGTGATCCCTTCATGAATCATCTTCCTAAAAGATAACAAAGCTTCCTCGAAGTTACCATTCTTTGTGTATCCATCAATCATCGCTGTCCATGAAACCTAATCTTTATATGGCATTTCACTCAAAATTTGGTAAGCATCTGCCAGAGCCCCACACTTCGAGTACATATCAGCAAGATTACTGCCCACAAATAATTCATCATTAAAACCCATCTTTATACTAAGAGAATGCAGTTGCTTCCCAATTTCAAGTGACTCCAGGGAGGCGGAAGATTGAATTACATTTGAAAATGCGAATTGGGTAGGCTTTTCTCAAGTATTTCGCATTTGAGTGAAAGTTCTCAAAGCTTCTCTGAATCCCCCATTCTGGGAAAGTCCAGAAATCAAAGCAGTCCAAGAAACCAGGTTTCTGTAAGGCATTGCGTCGAACACGTTCCATGCAAAGTCTAATTCTACGGACTTTGGGTACATGTTCACAAGATGATTTGAGACAAAGATGCATAACTGGTAACCAGATTAGGTATCGATCACAGATCTTGCAGAATCGACAAGACAGTAATCTTATGGAAGAATGACAACGAAACTGAGACGTATAGAGAACAGTCATTTCTATGCTAAACCGTTCCATGTAATCCGACCTTCATTTGTACAGAAGTTAGTAGACAAACAGAAACAATTAACACTAAGTGGTCGTCGGGAATGTCAATAACAGAAAACATCAAATGACATATATGGTTCAGGTATCTAATCAAGACGATACGTGAGAGACAACCTACAATAACCAAGAAGTAAGCAGTATCGGGGTTAGACAAAGGGGTAAAGTGGGAGAAAGAGATACAGAAACTTAAGCATACCTGACATAGCTCGCGAAAGATCGAATCAAAGTTGGAGTCGTTGAAGCTCTGAAGCAAGAACCGAATCTGGTTCGAAACGGCCGAAGAGAAAGGAAGCATGACGGGAGAGAATGATTGCTAGGGTTTCTGGTGAGAAATGAAAGAGGTAAATAGCAGATAGGGGTGTCAAAACATAACCCTAACCGATAAAACCGACCACCAATAAAACCTGAATCGAACCAGCAAAACACCAATCCAAACCGAATGAAACCCATAAAAAAATTAAATGATTATGAGATTATAAATTGACTATCCATTTTTTCCAATATTAGGGAGAATTTTTTTTATTGTAAGGAAATTGTTACAAATCATTGAATATTAGGTCATGATTATATAAATTGATTTGTAATTTGTAATAATGCTTCATGATTTCTTTGTTCATCATACAAAACTAGTTAGATAGTTAAATGAACGATTGGATAATAGGATTCATTTTGTGATTTCAATATTAGTTATCTTCTCAGTAATTTGTTATCCATTGGTTTCAACTTTCAATATTAATTATATTTTCCTTACAACGATAAACCATGGTTTAATCATAAATTTTAAGTGTTTTTTTCGTCATATCTTGTTAGTATAAATTATGAATGTAACATTACCAAAAAAAAGTTATGAATGTAAGATTTCATTATGGTTCAAGGCCCATAATAAACCGATCTAAACCGGTATTAACCCAATATTGAAAAAACAAAATAAATCGAAATCGACCGGGACCAAAACCGAAACCGACCGAAAACCAAAGTTCTTTAATGGATTGATTTTGGTCTCCCTCATTCATAGACCAAAACCAATTCAACCAAACCAAAACCAAATTGAACCGACGATTGACATCCCTAATACTAGATTTGCAAGTTCCTTTAGGACTCAAGAGCAAAGAAGTTTTAAGGAGTAAAACCGGCCCAACCCATACGACAAGGTCAATTAGGGCGGGTTAGGGTTGGTATGAACTCGTTAGAGTTGGGCCTAAACATAAACCGGTAGGGTTTGGTTGGGCTTAGGTTGAATTTGAGGACCTAGGGGTGGGTTAGGGTTTTGAAACCCGCCCAACCCAAGCCTATTTCACCCTAATTCACCAAGGTAAGAAAAGGGTTGGAGAGGGAAATAAGTAGTTTCGAGTTTAGGGCATGAAGAAGAAGGAAGGAAGAGAAAGGAGAACAAGGAGATAGGATTAGGTCAAGGGTTTGTATCCTAGTCTAACAATCCAGTTAAAATAAAATTTAACAATTAAAAGGAAATCAATGAACCTAACTAAACCCATAATTGACCCGATATTATAACAAACCAAGAAAACCTAATTAAACTTACTAAATCAGATTAAATCAATTTGAAATTAATTAAACATAATTGAACCTAAGTAAACCTTAGTTAATGTAATTGAACTTGAACCCAATTAAACTTTAGTTAATCTAATTGAACCTAAATAAATTTAATTGAATCAAATAGATGTAATTAATTGAATTAAATCAAATTACACCTAAATGAACCAATTAAATTAAAAACAAACCAATATAATTAAATCTACATGAACCAAACATTAATAAATTAGAACACAATCTATTAAATAAGTTAAACTAGTTCAAAATTGCCATTGGGATACGAAAGTTACCTCAAACCTAGCTTTAATCAATAAACAATGGGAGATAACCCTTGTGCTTCAACCCCCAAATCGAACCGAACAGAACCGAACTACCTCTCCCAGCTCAATGAATAATTAATTTGTTAAACTTTTAAACTTAAAGAATATTTGGTTTTAAAGGGAAGAGGTTAGCCAAAAACGGGCCATCCTCTCTCCCAATCTCTCAATTATTCTCCTCCCTTTTGGAAGAGGGGAAGGGCTATATTTATAGCCTTAGGATTTAAGACAATCCTCTCTTGTTTCCAATGTGGGACTAAAAAACTAGAGAGATTGTCCAAAAAGGCTTGTTTTTGGACAAAAGATGTTGGCACAACATGGCACTCCATGGTTGCTTGAAATGGAATCTAAGGCCAAACTTTGGATTCAACTTTCGATGGTCATATCTTTTAAACCGTTAGTCGGAATTCGACATGTAATATGTTGTTGGAAAGCTCGTGCCAAACACTATCCAATAATAAGAGATACGAATGCAATATCTACTGGGAACCTTTACAAAAATACACGTAAATTAGATATCTGAATCATGTAGTAAAAGGGGAAATTGGCGACCGATTCACATCGTTCTCGCATCAATGTGTAGTATCCGACTTGAGGGACAAGCGACACTAATCTACAATGTCAAAATCCACTTTTTGAAAACACTTTCTCTTTAAAGTTTATAGGGGAAAATGGTCATTTTCTACCCTAAGCTCGAAAATTCTCCAAGTCTAAAATGTCCAACATGTAATTCTTCTTGTGTCTTCATCGCCGAGGGGTGACAAAATTAGGTGAAACTTTCAAGTATTTTTTGCTTATTGAGGTTGATTATCTTCAATTCTTATTCTATTCCTTCCAGATTTTCATACCTTCTATCTAACAAGTACTTCTATCGATGATTCAACAATTTTAAAGGCTTCGGTCATCCATTCTTGTTGCCCATTCAAGATTTTGTTGAATGATTTCCTTGTTATAATGAACTGTCAATTGTTTCTTCTTTATCAAGTCTTAGTTTTAATTTTCACTATATAATTCAGATGTATTTTGTGTTGGATATTTCAGGGGTAAGACACATTCTCTACTTCAAAATGAGATTTTTCATGGTTCTCTTGCCCAAGCTAGATGGAAGACGATGTGGAAACATGTTGTGAACTTATCATTTAATACACAGGTAAGTGATAACCATGTATTATTGATTGAAATTTTTGACTGAATTGAACTGATTTTTGGCTTTAAGATATGTAATCTCTTGTTTTTTTGGTAGCCTATTTACTATGATTTTCCTTAAGTAATGATTGCTCAGAGAATTTAGAGATCTAACCGACTAATGAGGGCAGAGTTTTGCCATGGGTTGCTTTGAGATCAGAGTGCATACGAAGACTCTCAACAACTATACTAGAATTATTCTTATAGCAGGGATATTGTCACTATGCCAAGAGATATTGTGCTATGTTGGTTTAATTTCTTAGCGAGTTGCTCCAAGGTATTAGGAGTGTCTCTTCTCAATGAGTTGCTCCTAACTTAATTGCTACTCTTTTTACTGTTTTCTGTTATGAAACATTTCTCTATTTGTCTTGAACTTTCTAATTTCCTTTTTTCCATCTTAAAAGGTCATGTTTGAGGTTGAGAACTGGTACGCTGGTGGGGCATATTGAAGACTTGGGTCTTCGAACTTAGAAGAAGAAACTTTATTATGTTTCTGCCTCCTGCCCTTTGAATCCTTGGGGCCTTGGATGTGTTACTAAGGAGATTTCTTTTAGCTACTTGCGGATCCTTATTGTGGCACTTCTAATTCCACTATGATGTGGAACTTTGTAATGACAAGGATTGCTTCGGTGAAAGAGAAGATGTGTATCTAATGAAGGAAGAATAATACTGATTCAAAATTCTCTATCTAATGATCCAGTGTATACGATGTCCTCATATATGGCTCATATTTTGGTCAGCAACAAGATTTTGACAGAAACTCTAGAGTGAACAAACATGGTTGCCCATCAACCAAAAGGAAGAGAACCCTTTCTCTTAGAGGAGTGAATAGCACTCAAAAGTTTGATTGCATTCAAGTATGTATAGACTAAAATTCCTAAACCAAACTTCGTAAACCTTTGTAGGTCCTTCTTAAAGTAAATTGGAATTCATAAACATCCAAAATCTAGAGATAGTGACTTGACGCCGTTAGGAGCTAATGACTGAAAGCCAGGTTAAATCAAAACTCATACCCTGGACCTTAAAGTCCCATTTCCATGGAAGCACATCCAAAACTAAAAGCCCCTGATTACAACAGGGAGTGTTGTTGCAAATAGTTTTGGGCTTTAATGATTGGGAATTCATTCCAGAATGCTGAGGTGCCCTCATGGGTGTTTTGTATGGGGAAAAAAAAAGAAAAGGAAATGACATTATTCTTTTATGATCAACATCATAATAGGCAAGAAAAGGAAACCAAGTTAGTTTATGGGAGGGAGGACAGGTGGTTAGGAGGAAAGTTTAAGAAATGTTGCTGGAGATTATATAAGGTGGCTGTGGATAAATAGGTTTTGGAGTGAGAAATGGTAGGGTTTTTTCTGGATTCCACAATTCATGTACCAAATCATATATTTTTTCATGCCTCCTTATCCCTTTCCACCTTGTTGTTTAGAAAGGTCAGTTTTAAAATATATATGCTTAAAATTTCTTGATGATATAATTGTTCCTAGGTGTTAACAGTTTTATTTGCGGCATTCTCCTATCCTCGACATGCTTAAGTATTAATAGGACCCAATTACAGTTCTTCCATCCTTAAGATAGAAATGATTAAGCAACTAGATGACTTTGGATTCTTGGCCAATGTTTCTTTAAGGTATTGTAACTCTGGCAGACTACATGCCTTCGTTGGTTGCTTGGAGCACCAAATTGCAAGTAGGAAATACCAAAGTATAGAACTTTTGCCTAAGATATATGCAATATTACAAAGAAACTTTTGTCTAAAGATATCTTCTTTTAAATGGAAAAGGATGGAGAATTTAAGCTGTAACTTTACATAGAAGCAAATGTCAGTGATTGTATGCATGTGTTTTTGGTTTGTGTAAAGGAATCAAAATCCTTGTGTCTGTGATACAAAACCACATATCTAAATTCATCATGAAAGTTCCATGAGACATGAAGCTGGGTAAGCACAATTCACTCTGGATTGTATCAATGAATTTCTAGTCACAATCAAAATTCTGATGGAAAAACTCTGTTTGGGTCTACACATCAAAAGATAAATGTCTTCTTTCTTTTGTTTATTTTGAAATGGGAACTTCATTTTGCTTCTTTTCCCCATAACCATGACAACTTTGTCTTTGCCTATGCTTCTAAACAAATTTGACAGTAAAATTAGATTTTCCGACGTTTATTTTGTATTTTGAAAAATTACCATGAAGGAAAATTTTACCCAGACCTGTCAATTTACCGGAAAACACACAGGAAAAATTTTACGTTTAAAATGAACGTAAAATCACCCGCAAAATCCAAACTTTTGTGCTTGATCGAAAGAAACATATGCGACCGAAGGCATCTGTCCCATCGTCTTCCTCGATGTTGACTCTCTCTTGCAAAGAACTATACAGGTTATTCTCTCTGCCTCTCTTTTCTCCTTCTCCCTCTCTAAGGCACAGTTTTGTGCTTTGCAGTGAACGCCATACCAGTAGGTGTTCAAACAAGCACTAGATCGATTGAGGTTGCTGGCATGGGAGTCTCTGCAACTCCATTCGGTCGATGTCCTATGATGGAGACGATCATCTTGACAGGGAAGAAGTGAAGGATGGAGAGCTTGACATTGCTAAGAACATTGGGGACCAGAGTTCGTGGCTGTTGTGTTGCTCATGTTGTTAACGCCAGGTTTGGTAATCCAAGCGCAGAGTCAGAACCATTTCAATCAAGTTTGGCAGCTTCCAGAGTAGGGTATTGATTCTGGCTCACTCCATTCTCTAATTCTCCTTCATCTGCATCTTCTTGCTTGCTATTGGGGTTCACGTTTACCTTGGTTGATGATGACATCAACATACATGACACAACTACATTTATGATGATTTCCTTCGTTCCTTTCTTGCCTAGGGTTACTGATTTCCTTTGCTTGCCTTGATTTCTTCTCACGCTGTTGCTTATATATCTCTCCTATTCTTTGTGCCATCAGTGGTATATTATTACAAGTGATTTTAGTTTTATTTTATTTATTTGTGAGCAATATTGCTACTTTTTTTCCCAATTGCTGTTTCAGATTGGGAATATTTGTATTGCATTTCTATGGTCTTGTTGGATTATCTCCATGGGAACTGGTCCATGTTCTTACCGATATGTTTTATATGAAGAAGAATACTGACGAATTATTCAAGGACTTCTAATTAGTCAATAGAGGAAGCTGGAAGCATATAGTTCTGGTTTCTATCCTGGGGTTAAAATTTTAAACTTACGATTTCAGGACCCAAAAATCAAAATGGGTCCAAATGGCTAGAACTATTGTAGTTTCCGGGTAGATCTGTTCTACTTCATAGCTGTATTTCATTAGTTTGTCAAAAGTAAGATCTTAAGTTTTCCATTATGTACCTTGCCCCACTGGATTAGGGGCTAGAGAGTGACTTCCTCTATTTTTATCAATTTATCTCAACTATGCCTTATATCAAGTCCCAACTACTTGACATTGATAACATGATTACTGCTCTGCATTCCAACTCAAGTTGGCAGTTCCATAACCTCTATTAATTCATTAGTACCTTGCTTCTTACATATACTCAACTCAACTAAGCCTTTTCCCAACCAAATGGGGTCAGCTACATGGATTCTGTCTTGCCATTTAACTCTTTTTAAGGTCATGGTGATTATGAAGCCTATGCCATTCATATATATTGTCACATAAGCTTAGCTTTTGTTAACTCCACTCATGACATCTGATTACTTCTTTTGGAAGTAATTCCACTTCACCATCTATTTTTCTATCTCTCCCTGACAAAAAGTTATTCCCCTCGTTTATTCCCTCAGCTTTACCACAAATATTCTAAAATTTTGCGTAAACCTACATCAGGGTGGTAACGGTTCATCCCTTCTTCCACTGCAACTCCTTTTTCTACATTCTGCTTCAATATGAAGATGTTACAATTTGGGAACTCCCTTGTGGCTTATCTCAGTTGTTTATGTGAAATTTGCATCTGGGTGTTGATGAATATTAAGGTCTTATTGGTTTATATTATTAGAGAGGTAAATGGAAATTCATTTCAAGCTTTGTGTTGGTTACTTCAGTAGTGTGCTATAAGTTACAGATGGAACTTCTTTTCATGATCTTATTTATATTCCGAGAGAGAAAAGGGTTGTTTTTTTTTAAGATTTTTTATGGGTTTTACCAATAGTTTCTGCAAACTCTGGTTATAAAATTGGATGAGGTTCTCATTGGCTTTATTTGGTGACAAGGAAAGAAGTATTTTGTGCATAGTTATTTCGATCATTGTGAGTTTTCATGTTTAGGAACAATTGTCTATTTGTCTGAGTTGTGCGACTTTTGAGCTAAGCAGGCTAGTCTTCTAGGAGCATTTTATGGTTGTCAAAGTTTCAGATAAATCATATTGTGTTCATGTTTCATGATAATATTGATATATTTAGTTGAAAGAATGGATTTTAGGTGATCTTTGAATATATTCTTGGAAGTTTGCTTTGTTTCCATGGAGTTCTCTATTTTCGGTTCACTTGGAGATGCAAAATGGAGCGACAAAATATTCCATAAATGAAGGCAGAGAAGCAGAAAGCAACAATGATGGAACAAAGGTAATGCACCACTTAAATGCAGTTCCTAAAGGCATCGTTGAATATACTATGGGAGCTTCTTGTGTAAATGGTGTTGTCTTTCTGGAGAATATCAGAAATGGATGGAGAAGTGATGTACATAGGCCTCCTAGTAATTGGTTAGTTATATTTTCCATCACATTAACTCAAGGAGTGTTTTGGTATTTGTTTTTTGCAGTTACCTTGTTGCGGCAGTTGCTTTCAAAGTTTGTGGAGCCCATCCCACACCATTATTGATATATATGCCCTTCTAATAAATAGATGCTTGAGGAATTCTCAAATTGTCAGTTTGTTCACCACTGGAGATGGGGTAAGAAAAACCATTGCTTTCCAACCTACCAATGTCAGGATATCTATCTTGTGCTCTTTGTGCTATCAATGAAAATCCTTAGTCTACTTTATGTGTTTGTACATCTATAGAAGAATGAGCCCATTTGGTCTGTTGACTTCCCTTTCGAATTGTTTCAAAATGTTGTCTTGGTTTTGTGCCCTAGTCTTGGCAAAAGAATTCCAGTCGGTATACACATTCAGTAGTGAATTCCATTTGAGAGCACAACCATTACCTTTCTTTGTATACTTTATTAGATGTAATTTCCATTTTGTGGTCATTTTTTGAAAGAATTACAGTTGATTTCCTCTCTTTATTTACACTTTTCCATCTAATAATGCTGATGCAGGGGGCTTGGAAGCTTGGCTAGGCCATTGGGATTGGATTGTGGACATTGATTCAGCACAACAGAAGACGTAAAGATCGCAGGAGATGATTCAGCAGACACCACAAGTGTCGAGTGATCAGTTTCATTGGGAATTATCAAGAATTGTTAGATCCTTATTTTTATGGATGTTGTAATAGTTTGGGTCACAAATAATATTGATCTTTTTTTTTTTTTTCTTTCAAAATGTAAATTTATATTTGGTTTATTAGCTTATTTTGAAATGAAATGGGAACTCTTGAATGTTTGTATCTCTGTCATGTATAAATAAAAACCTCTCTTTACCCTTGAGATCATGTTTGCAGCCTGTGTCACACTCTCCCTCCCTTTGGAAATGATCCCCGTGCCCCTCCCATCCCAATCCACCCATGGGTTGAGTTGCTAGCTCAGACGTAAGGGGGACGGATGGGATTGGATGGAGAGAGAGAGAGAGAGAGAGAGAGAGAGAGAGGGGTTATCCCTCCCCCCTTTTCTCCTTCATTCCCTTAGGGTTCTTGGCAATGTTCCCTATTGTCATTTTCCCACTTATGTCCTCTCACTTGTTTGCCTTGCAGGGTAATGTGTCTCCAAACATATCTGATGACTATGGGGGATGGGGAAAGCATGATTTTTGGATTCATCATCTAGGATTCAGGGCCTAGAACTCTATTGTGAAGCCCAATTCCGGTTAGGGGATCGAGCTCAAATTAGGCATTTGATTCCAATTGAGGGATCGAACCCCTGAGTTTGACTTCATATGGTTTGCTTATCAGGGATATAGGTCCATGTCAATTTATGAGAGTGGGAAAGTGTTAGAACCCACCTCACCTGGTAAACCGGTCTTCCTATCAGTTGCTTGGATTTTGAATATTCTCCTACCAAGAACTTTAATAGCCTAAGCTCACATGGAAGCTTTATCACGTTAGATAATATAACACATGTATACTTGTACGAAGTAATTGCAAAATATAGTAAAACATCACATGGAATAATATATAATCTATATTGAAACCACGTAAAATGATAAATAAAAAATTTGAATTAAAATCTATGTGATAACGATAAATTATTATGAAAGATTGAAAGCACATGATATAATAAGATAATTGTACATATTTACATAAACTAATAGAAAATGCAATTAACTCATTTGCATATATGTGCAATGCTTAATGAAATGATGATTCTGATTGTTATCTTATGTGAGGAGCACATATGATAACACATGTAATTTTGAAGTAGACTATCATTTAATGTACAAATGCATAAAGTAATCCATGAAGACAAAAAGAAACCATTATTTTATGCAGTGAAAACATAAAACAATGCATATGGAGATGGGGTCTATAAATCATGCAACATGAATGAAATTATGATTTAATGTTTACATGACAACTACTAATAGTAATAATGAAATTTTCAGTAATTCTCTTCACTAAAGGCCAAAGATTTGACTTTTGTCTCACTTTCTTGGAGAAATCAAACTTCCAACACTTAGGTAAGAAATCAGACATGACTTTCGTGTTATGGTTTAGAAAGGGATTTGGTTTTGGGAATTTGGGCAGCGCTTTCGCACTATATCCCTGGAACAAGAATCAGCTATGGGAATGTGGGCAGGGTCTCCACGCGACATACCTAGAACGGGAATCAGCTATGGGCATATGGGCAAGGCTTTCGCGCTATGTTCCTAGAACATGAACCAGCTCTGGGAATGTGGACAGGACTTCCATGCCATCTCATGAAAATAGATAGAAACTACAAATATTTAAGCAACATTTCCATGCTATAATAAAAAAAATCAAATTAACTATGAAAATTTAAGATGTGCTTCAGCGCTAACCTGAAATGGATGACATGGGCTTCCAAACTAGAGCAAAGCTTCCGTACTTGGACGTCAAACTAAACGAGCTTTGGACGGTTAGCTCTGAAATTTCCATAACTCTCTCTCTCTCTCTCTCTCTCTCTCTCTCTGCAGAGATTTTTGAAACAGGGATATCTTTCTTAGGAAATCCTAGGCTCTCCACACAGTGGCCTCGGTCACTAATTATAGTGAAGCCAATCATCGTTAAAATCCTTACAAAGAGATGGAGAGCTTACAATCTCCGTATCATGGAAGTAGTTTTATAGGATCTTTAAGATCCGTGGGAGACCTAGGGTGGCTGCTACCTTGTAGCTTGGGTGATTGAGACTTAGGCAACTAGGTCCTATTAGGTGAGGATGGCAAGATTTGATAGGTTTGGTTGGGTTTGGGTTTTGGTCGTTCGGTTTGGTTTGGGTTTGGTCGGTCTAATGGGTTCAAAGTTTAAGTAGACAATACACATCGGGTATTCATTCTTTTCATGCAAGATATCAACAAACCGTTTTCGAATACTCCCCAATGATATGGGGATTGAGCACATGCTAGGCTCGATTGTCGTATTTTGGAAAAATGTTTCAATGACCAATTTTGGTCATCCTCCCGACATCATTTAACAATATTGGGCTCATCTCCTAACCGGTCTTACACTCAATCGTACTACACAAATTCTTGCATAACGAGAGTAGGATGGGGTAATTGGAATTAGCTAGGATAGATTGGATTTGTGCCAAAACTTTGATTTCTTTGTGAAAGAGAGAGTACATGTTTCATCATTGCCCTAGGTCATCATAGTCAAGGGGGGACAAAATTAGGTGTCTACAAAATGCCCCTCTTTGGCTGAGACTGTGCAATAGGGTAAAAAAAAAGAACAAAATTTTGTCACCCAAAGCATGTAGTGTCGATATCCTATTCAGGAATCAGAGGGGCAATGCAAAAGGTGAGTGTTTAAACCATGGCGATAAAATTAATAAAGACAAAAATTTAATATGAAAATATATCCAATCGACTAGTATCGGTATATCATACCACTAGAATTTAATTATACATAGACGTCTCGAACTTAGCCGAAAATCAGAGGCTACAAACACAATGGAATGTGAGTACGTTTCGATCGAAGCTCACCGAGGATTTGAAACACAAATGGAATGAAAATGCAAAATGTGTTCGTCACCATGATCCCGGAACACAAGTGCAAGTAGATACTAAATAAGTTCTATTGGGGAATAAAACACATGTAAGATGTGCAATATGGATGAATTGGAGTCTAAGGTTGCTGTCCAAATTTTATAGTTTATAGGACACTAGTTGCTAATCATGTAATGATGGAAACATAAAGAGGACGTTTATAAAGTAATGGCAAAAATGGTACCGGAGGCATTTATGTCCATTTTCTCTCGAACTTAAAAGGAAAACTTGGCGACTTCACCTTTGTTGTGAAACACCTTTTAAGTCACTTTCTCAAAACCTAACTGAAGTAATCGAGCCCCATGACTTAGATACTCCAAGTGTAAAGATAACAAATCTAAAGTTATGATGACAAAGACGGACCACTTTATATTCGCTAGTTGTTGTGACAAATGTAAGTAGACAATTATCATTATCATCACTCATGTCCTCTATGCTTGGGAGAGCTAAAATTTCACGAGTCATAGGATTGCAAAAAGGACATCTATTTGGTTATAGAGACAGATCAAACTATTGCAAGTTGACATTCTAAGCTTAAATTTTCCAGACATAAACTCCTCCTCTCGTACTTGATCACTAAATTTTGTTACTCAAACATAATCACATTACCATCTATATTTTCCTTATCACCCTTCGGTTCTTTCTTTGAACATGAAATTTCCTCATTAATCGGAAAGGAAATTCCCATCCACAACTGTGGGATATTTAGATAAGAACTACCGACATATCCTCATCGATCTCAACATCCTTATCCTCCCCATCACATAGGTCTTCGTACTCTACAATTGACAACCGTATGACCAAGGACATTACATGTTGCATATTTTGGGGGGCTTCCAATTGTACAAGATCTCTTGATTAAACATAGCCCCCTGCCCATCAAAAATTGCTACATAGCCCGGCAAATCCCGAGTAGCATGGACTTCAATGCATATCCTTGCAAATGATAGACACTCCATTGTCATTGTCCTTTTAATCCGACCTTCATTTGTACAGAAGTTAGTAGACAAACAGAAACAATTAACACTAAGTGGTCGTCGGGAATGTCAATAACAGAAAACATCAAATGACATATATGGTTCAGGTATCTAATCAAGACGATACGTGAGAGACAACCTACAATAACCAAGAAGTAAGCAGTATCGGGGTTAGACAAAGGGGTAAAGTGGGAGAAAGAGATACAGAAACTTAAGCATACCTGACATAGCTCGCGAAAGATCGAATCAAAGTTGGAGTCGTTGAAGCTCTGAAGCAAGAACCGAATCTGGTTCGAAACGGTCGAAGAGAAAGGAAGCATGACGGGAGAGAATGATTGATTGCTAGGGTTTCTGGTGAGAAATAAAAGAGGTAAATAGCAGATAGGGGTGTCAAAACCTAACCCTAACCGATAAAACCGACCACCAAAAAAAACCCCCCCTCTTGGAATGGGAGACCAGCAAAACACCAATCCAAACCGAATGAAACCCATAAAAAAATTAAATGATTATGAGATTATAAATTGACTATCCATTTTTTCCAATATTAGGGAGAATTTTTTTTATTGTAAGGGAAATTGTTACAAATCATTGAATATTAGGTCATGATTATATAAATTGATTTGTAATTTGTAATAATGCTTCATGATTTCTTTGTTCATCATACAAAACTAGTTAGATAGTTAAATAAAGCGATTGGATAATAGGATTCATTTTGTGATTTCAATATTAGTTATCTTCTCAGTAATTTGTTATCCATTGGTTTCAACTTTCAATATTAGTTATATTTTCCTTACAACGATAAACCATGATTTAATCATAAATTTTAAGTGTTTTTTTCGTCATATCTTGTCACTATAAGTTATGAATGTAACATTACCAAAAAAAAAGTTATGAATGTAAGATTTCATTATGGTTCAAGGCCCATAATAAACCGATCTAAACCGGTATTAACCCGATATTGAAAAACCAAAATAAATCGAAATCGACGGGACCAAAATCGAAACCGACCGAAAACCAAAGTTCCTTAATGGATTGATTTTGGTCTCCCTCATTCATAGACCAAAACCGATTCAACCAGACCAAAACCAAACCGAACCGACCGATTGACATCCCTAATACTAGATTTGCAAGTTCCTTTAGGACTCGAGAGCAAAGAAATTTTTAAGGAGTAAAACCCGGCCCAACCCAGCCCTGACAAGGTCAATTAGGGCGGGTTAGGGTTGGTATGAACTCGTTAGGGTTGGGCCTAAACATAAACCGGTAGGGTTTGGTTGGGCTTGGGTTGAATTTTGAGGACCTAGGGGTGGGTTAGGGTTTTAAGAAACCCGGCCCAACCCAAGCCTATTTCACCCCTAATTCAGCCAAGGTAAGAAAAGGGTTGGAGAGGGGAAATAAGTAGTTTCAGGTTTAGGGCAGCTGAAGAAGAAGGAAGGAAGAGAAAAGGAGAACAAGGAGATAGGATTAGGTCAAGGGTTTGTATCCTAGTCTAACAATCCAGATTAAAATAAAATTTAACAATTAAAAGGAAATCAATGAACCTAACTAAACCCATAATTGACCCGATATTATAACAAACCAAGAAAACCTAATTAAACTTACTAAATCAGATTAAATCAATTTGAAATTAATTAAACATAATTGAACCTAAGTAAACCTTAGTTAATGTAATTGAACTTGAACCCAATTAAACTTTAGTTAATCTAATTGAACCTAAATAAATTTAATTGAATCAAATAGATGTAATTAATTGAATTAAATCAAATTACACCTAAATGAACCAATTAAATTAAAAACAAACCAATATAATTAAATCTACATGAACCAAACATTAATAAATTAGAACACAATCTATTAAATAAGTTAAACTAGTTCAAAATTGCCATTGGGATCGAAAGTTACCTCAAACCTAGCTTTAATCAATAAACAATGGGAGATAACCCTTGTGCTTCAACCCCAAATCGAACCAACGAACCGAACTACCTCTCCACTCAATGAATAATTAATTTGTTAAACTTTTAAACTTAAAGAATATTTGGTTTTAAAGGGAAGAGGTTAGCCAAAAACGGGCCATCCTCTCTCCCAATCTCTCAATTATTCTCCTCCCTTTTGGACGAGGGGAAGGGCTATATTTATAGCCTTAGGATTTAAGACAATCCTCTCTTGTTTCCAATGTGGGACTAAAAACTAGAGAGATTGTCCAAAAAGGCTTGTTTTTGGACAAAAGATGTTGGCACAACATGGCACTCCATGGTTGATTGAAATGGAATCTAAGGCCAAACTTTGGAGTCAACTTTCGATGGTCATATCTTTTAAACCGTTAGTCGGAATTCGACATGTAATATGTTGTTGGAAAGCTCGTGTCAAACACTATCCAATAATAAGAGATACGAATGCAGTATCTACTGGGAACCTTTACAAAAATACACGTAAATTAGATATCTGAATCATGTAGTAAAAGGGGAAATTGGCGACCGATTCACATCGTTCTCGCATCAATGTGTAGTATCCGACTTGAGGGACAAGCGACACTAATCTACAATGTCAAAATCCACTTTTTGAAAACACTTTCTCTTTAAATTTTATAGGGGAAAATGGTCATTTTCTACCCTAAGCTCGAAAATTCTCCAAGTCTAAAATGTCCAACATGTAATTCTTCTTGTGTCTTCATCGCCGAGGGGTGACAAAATTAGGTGAAACTTTCAAGTATTTTTTGCTTATTGAGGTTGATTATCTTCAATTCTTATTCTATTCCTTCCAGATTTTCATACCTTCTGTCTAACAAGTACTTCTATCGATGATTCAACAATTTTAAAGGCTTCGGTCATCCATTCTTGTTGCCCATTCAAGATTTTGTTGAATGATTTCCTTGTTATAATGAACTGTCAATTGTTTCTTCTTTATCAAGTCTTAGTTTTAATTTTCACTATATAATTCGATGTATTTTGTGTTGGATATTTCGGGGTAAGACACATTCTCTACTTCAAAATGAGATTTTCATGGTTCTCTTGCCCAAGCTAGATGGAAGACGATGTGGAAACATGTTGTGAACTTATCATTTAATACAGGTAAGTGATAACCATGTATTATTGATTGAAATTTTGATGAATTGAACTGATTTTTGGCTTTAAGATATGTAATCTCTTGTTTTTTTGGTAGCCTATTTACTATGATTTTCCTTAAGTAATGATTGCTCAGAGAATTTAGAGATCTAACCGACTAATGAGGGCAGAGTTTTGCCATGGGTTGCTTTGAGATCAGAGTGCATACGAAGACTCTCAACAACTATACTAGAATTATTCTTATAGCAGGGATATTGTCACTATGCCAAGAGATATTGTGCTATGTTGGTTTAATTTCTTAGCGAGTTGCTCCAAGGTATTAGGAGTGTCTCTTCTCAATGAGTTGCTCCTAACTTAATTGCTACTCTTTTCTGCTTTTTCGTTATGAAACATTTCTCTATTTGTCTTGAACTTTATAATTTCCTTTTTCCATCTTAAAAGGTCATGTTTGAGGTTGAGAACTGCATACTGGTGGGGCATATTGAAGACTTGGGTCTTGAACTTAGAAGAAGAAACTTTATTATGTTTCTGCCTCCGGCCCTTTGAATCCTTGGGGCCTTGGATGTGTTACTAAGGAGATTTCTTTTAGCTACTTGCGGATCCTTATTGTGGCACTTCTAATTCCACTATGATGTGGAACTTTGTAATGACAAGGATTGCTTTGGTGAAAGAGAAGATGTGTATCTAATGAAGGAAGAATAATTGATTCAAAATTCTCTATCTAATGATCCAGTATACGATGTCCTCATATATGGCTCATATTTTGGTCGAACAAGATTTTGAGAAACTCTAGAGTGAACAAACATGGTTGCCCATCAACCAAAAGGAAGAGAACCCTTTCTTTAGAGGAGTGAATAGCACTCAAAAGTTTGATTGCATTCAAGTATGTATAGACTAAAATTCCTAAACCAAACTTCGTAAACCTTTGTAGGTCCTTCTTAAAGTAAATTGGAATTCATAAACATCCAAAATCTAGAGATAGTGACTTGACGCCCTTAGGAGCTAATGACTGAAAGCCAGGTTAAATCAAAACTCATACCCTGGACCATAAAGTCCCATTTCCATGGAAGCACATCCAAAACTAAAAGCCCCTGATTACAACAGGGAGTGTTGTTGCAAATAGTTTTGGGCTTTAATGATTGGGAATTCATTCCAGAATGCTGAGGTGTCCTCATGGGTGTTTTGTATGGGGAAAAAAAAAAGGAAATGACATTATTCTTTTATGATCAACATATCATAACAGGCAAGAAAAGGAAACCAAGTTAGTTTATGGGAGGGAGGACAGGTGGTTAGGAGGAAAGTTTAAGAAATGTTGCTGGAGATTATATAAGGTGGCTGTGGATAAATAGGTTTTGGAGTGAGAAATGGTAGGGTTTTTTCTGGATTCCACAATTCATGTACCAAATCATATATTTTTTCATGCCTCCTTATCCCTTTCCACCTTGTTGTTTAGAAAGGTCAGTTTTAAAATATATATGCTTAAAATTTCTTGATGATATAATTGTTCCTAGGTGTTAACAGTTTTATTTGCGGCATTCTCCTATCCTCGACATGCTTAAGTATTAATAGGACCCAATTACAGTTCTTCCATCCTTAAGATAGAAATGATTAAGCAACTGATGACTTTGGATTCTTGGCCAATGTTTCTTTAAGGTATTGTAATGGCGACTACATGCCTTCGTTGGTTGCTTGGAGCACCAAATTGCAAGTAGGAAATACCAAAGTATAGAACTTTTGCCTAAGATATATGCAATATTACAAAGAAACTTTTGTCTAAAGATATCTTCTTTTAAATGGAAAAGGATGGAGAATTTAAGCTGTAACTTTACATAGAAGCAAATGTCGTGATTGTATGCATGTGTTTTGGTTTGGTAAAGGAATCAAAATCCTTGTGTCTGTGATACAAAACCACATATCTAAATTCATCATGAAAGTTCCATGAGACATGAAGCTGGGTAAGCACAATTCACTCTGGATTGTATCAATGAATTTCTAGTCACAATCAAAATTCTGATGGAAAAACTCTGTTTGGGTCTAAAATCAAAAGATAAATGTCTTCTTCTTTTGTTTATTTTGAAATGGGAACTTCATTTTGCTTTTTTTCCCCCATAACCATGACAACTTTGTCTTTGCCTATGCTTCTAAACAAATTTGACAGTAAAATTAGATTTTCCGACGTTTATTTTGTATTTTGAAAAATTACCATGAAGGAAAATTTTACCCAGACCTGTCAATTTACCGGAAAACACACAGGAAAAATTTTACGTTTAAAATGAACGTAAAATCTCCCGCAAAATCCAAACTTTCGTGCTTGATCGAAAGAAACATATGCGAGCGAAGGCATCTGTCCCATCGTCTTCCTCGATGTTGACTCTCTCTTGCAAAGAACTATACAGGTTATTCTCTCTGCCTCTCTTTTCTCCTTCTCCCTCTCTAAGGCACAGTTTTGTGCTTTGCAGTGAACGCCATACCAGTAGGTGTTCAAACAAGCACTAGATCGATTGAGGTTGCTGGCATGGGAGTCTCTGCAACTCCATTCGGTCGATGTCCTATGATGGAGACGATCATCTTGACAGGGAAGAAGTGAAGGATGGAGAGCTTGACATTGCTAAGAACATTGGGGACCAGAGTTCGTGGCTGTTGTGTTGCTCATGTTGTTAACGCCAGGTTTGGTAATCCAAGCGCAGAGTCAGAACCATTTCAATCAAGTTTGGCAGCTTCCAGAGTAGGGGTATTGATTCTGGCTCACTCCATTCTCTAATTCTCCTTCATCTGCATCTTCTTGCTTGCTATTGGGGTTCACGTTTACCTTGGTTGATGATGACATCAACATACATGACACAACTACATTTATGATGATTTCCTTCGTTCCTTTCTTGCCTAGGGTTACTGATTTCCTTTGCTTGCCTTGATTTCTTCTCACGCTGTTGCTTATATATCTCTCCTATTCTTTGTGCCATCAGTGGTATATTATTACAAGTGATTTTAGTTTTTATTTTATTTATTTGTGAGCAATATTGCTACTTTTTTTCCCAATTGCTGTTTCAGATTGGGAATATTTGTATTTGCATTTCTATGGTCTTGTTGGATTATCTCCATGGGAACTGGTCCATGTTCTTACCGATATGTTTTATATGAAGAAGAATACTGACGAATTATTCAAGGACTTCTAATTAGTCAATAGAGGAAGCTGGAAGCATATAGTTCTGGTTTCTATCCTGGGGTTAAAATTTTAAACTTACGATTTCAGGACCCAAAAATCAAAATGGGTCCAAATGGCTAGAACTATTGTAGTTTCCGGGTAGATCTGTTCCTACTTCATAGCTGTATTTCATTAGTTTGTCAAAAGTAAGATCTTAAGTTTTCCATTATGTACCTTGCCCCACTGGATTAGGGGGCTAGAGAGGTGACTTGCCTCTATTTTTATCAATTTATCTCAACTATGCCTTATATCAAGTCCCCAACTACTTGACATTGATAACATGATTACTGCTCTGCATTCCAACTCAAGTTGGCAGTTCCATAACCTCTATTAATTCATTAGTACCTTGCTTCTTACATATACTCAACTCAACTAAGCCTTTTCCCAACCAAATGGGGTCAGCTACATGGATTCTGTCTTGCCATTTAACTCTTTTTAAGGTCATGGTGATTATGAAGCCTATGCCATTCATATATATTGTCACATAAGCTTAGCTTTTGTTAACTCCACTCATGACATCTGATTACTTCTTTTGGAAGTAATTCCACTTCACCATCTATTTTACTATCTCTCCCTGACAAAAAGTTATTCCCCTCGTTTATTCCCTCAGCTTTACCACAAATATTCTAAAATTTTGCGTAAACCTACATCAGGGTGGTAACGGTTCATCCCTTCTTCCACTGCAACTCCTTTTTCTACATTCTGCTTCAATATGAAGATGTTACAATTTGGGAACTCCCTTGTGGCTTATCTCAGTTGTTTATGTGAAATTTGCATCTGGGTGTTGATGAATATTAAGGTCTTATTGGTTTATATTATTAGAGAGGTAAATGGAAATTCATTTCAAGCTTTGTGTTGGTTACTTCAGTAGTGTGCTATAAGTTACAGATGGAACTTCTTTTCATGATCTTATTTATATTCCGAGAGAGAAAAGGGTTGTTTTTTTTTTAAGATTTTTTTATGGGTTTTACCAATAGTTTCTGCAAACTCTGGTTATAAAATTGGATGAGGTTCTCATTGGCTTTATTTGGTGACAAGGAAAGAAGTATTTTGTGCATAGTTATTTCGATCATTGTGAGTTTTTCATGTTTAGGAACAATTGTCTATTTGTCTGAGTTGTGCGACTTTTGAGCTAAGCAGGCTAGTCTTCTAGGAGCATTTTTATGGTTGTCAAAGTTTCAGATAAATCATATTGTGTTCATGTTTCATGATAATATTGATATATTTAGTTGAAAGAATGGATTTTAGGTGATCTTTGAATATATTCTTGGAAGTTTGCTTTGTTTTCCATGGGAGTTCTCTATTTTCGGTTCACTTGGAGATGCAAAATGGAGACGACAAAATAGAGTTCCATAAATGAAGGCAGAGAAGCAGAAAGCAACAATGATGGAACAAAGGTAATGCACCACTTAAATGCAGTTCCTAAAGGGCATGCGTTGAATATACTATGGGAGCTTCTTGTGTAAATGGTGTTGTCTTTCTGGAGAATATCAGAAATGGATGGAGAAGTGATGTACATAGGCCTCCTAGTAATTGGTTAGTTATATTTTCCATCACATTAACTCAAGGAGTGTTTTGGTATTTGTTTTTTGCAGTTACCTTGTTGCGGCAGTTGCTTTCAAAGTTTGTGGAGCCCATCCCACACCATTATTGATATATATGCCCTTCTAATAAATAGATGCTTGAGGAATTCTCAAATTGTCAGTTTGTTCACCACTGGAGATGGGGTAAGAAAAACCATTGCTTTCCAACCTACCAATGTCAGGATATCTATCTTGTGCTCTTTGTGCTATCAATGAAAATCCTTAGTCTACTTTATGTGTTTGTACATCTATAGAAGAATGAGCCCATTTGGTCTGTTGACTTCCCTTTCGAATTGTATCAAACTGATGTCTTGGTTTTGTGCCCAAGTCTTGGCAAAAGAATTCCAGTCGGTATACACATTCAGTAGTGAATTCCATTTGAGAGCACAACCATTACCTTTCTTTGTATACTTTATTAGATGGTAAATTCCATTTTGTAGTCATTTTTTGAAAGAATTACAGTTGATTTCCTCTTTATTTACACTTTTCCATCTAATAATGCTGATGCAGGGGGCTTGGAAGCTTGGCTAGGCCATTGGGATTGGATTGTGAACATTGATTCAGCACAACAGAAGACGTAAAGATCGCAGGAGATGATTCAGCAGACACCACAAGTGTCGAGTGATCAGTTTCATTGGGAATTATCAAGAATTGTTAGATCCTTATTTTTATGGATGTTGTAATAGTTTGGGTCACAAATAATATTGATCTTTTTTTTTTCTTTCAAAATGTAAATTTATATTTGGTTTATTAGCTTATTTTGAAATGAAATGGGAACTCTTGAATGTTTGTATCTCTGTCATGTATAAATAAAAACCTCTCTTTACCCTTGAGATCATGTTTGCAGCCTGTGTCACACTCTCCTCCCTTTGGAAATGATCCCGTGCCTCCCATCCCAATCCACCCATGGGTTGAGTTGCTAGCTCGCGTAAGGGGGACGGATGGGATTGGATGGAGAGAGAGAGAGAGAGAGAGAGAGAGAGGGGTTATCCTTCCCCCCTTTTCTCCTTCATTCCCTTAGGGTTCTTGGCAATGTTCCCTATTGTCATTTTCCCACTTATGTCCTCTCACTTGTTTGCCTTGCAGGGTAATGTGTCTCCAAACATATCTGATGACTATGGGGATGGGGAAACATGATTTTGGATTCATCATCTAGGATTCAGGGCTTAGAACTCTATTGTGAAGCCCAATTCCGGTTAGGGGATCGAGCTCAAATTAGGCGTTTGATTCCAATTGAGGATCGAACCCCGAGTTTGACTTCATATGGTTTGCTTATCGGGATATAGGTCCATGTCAATTTATGAGAGTGGGAAAGTGTTAGGAACCCACCTCACCTGGTAAACCGGTCTTCCTATCAGTTGCTTGGATTTCGAATATTCTCCTACCAAGAACTTTAATAGCCTAAGCTCACATGGAAGCTTTATCACGTTAGATAATATAACACATGTATACTGTATGAAGTAATTGCAAAATATAGTAAAACATCACATGGAATAATATATAATCTATATTGAAACCACGTAAAATGATAAATAAAAATTTGAATTAAAATCTATGTGATAACGATAAATTATTATGAAAGATTGAAAGCACATGATATAATAAGATAATTGTACATATTTACATAAACTAATAGAAAATGCAATTAACTCATTTGCATATATGTGCAATGCTTAATGAAATGATGATTCTGATTGTTATCTTATGTGAGGAGCACATATGATAACACATGTAATTTTGAAGTAGACTATCATTTAATGTACAAATGCATAAAGTAATCCATGAAGACAAAAAGAAACCATTATTTTATGCAGTGAAAACATAAAACAATGCATATGGAGATGGGGTCTATAAATCATGCGAACATGAATGAAATTATGATTTAATGTTTACATGACAACTACTAATAGTAATAATGAAATTTTCAGTAATTCTCTTTCACTAAAGGCCAAAGATTTGACTTTTGTCTCACTTTCTTGGAGAAATCAAACTTCCAACACTTAGGTAAGAAATCAGACATGACTTTCGTGTTATGGTTTAGAAAGGATTTGGTTTTGGGAATTTGGGCAGCTTCGACTATATCCCGAACAAGAATCAGCTATGGGAATGTGGCAGGGTCTCCACGACATACCTAGAAGCAGGAATAGCTATGGGCATATGGGCAAGGCTTTGCTATGTTCCTAGAACATGAACCAGCTCGGAATGTGGACAGGACTTCCATGCCATCTCATGAAAATAGATAGAAACTACAAATATTTAAGCAACATTTCCATGCTATAATAAAAAAATCAAATTAACTATGAAAATTTAAGATGTGCTTCACTAACCTGAAATGGATGACATGGGCTTCCAAACTAGAGCAAAGCTTCCGATTGGACGTCAAACTAACGAGCTTTGGACGGTTAGCTCTGAAATTTCCATAACTTCTCTCTCTCTCTCTCTCTCTCTCTCTCTCTCTCTCTCTGTGCAGAGATTTTTGAAACAGGGATATCTTTCTTAGGAAATCCCAGGCTCTCCACACAGTGGCCTCGGTCACTAATTATAGTGAAGCCAATCATCTGTTAAAATCCTTACAAAGAGATGGAGAGCTTACAATCTCCGTATCATGGAAGTAGTTTTATAGGATCTTTAAGATCCGTGGGAGACCTAGGGTGGGCTGCTACCTTGTAGCTTGGGTGACTGTAGACTTAGGCAACTAGGTCCTATTGGCTGAGGGATGGCAAGATTTGATAGGTTTGGTTGGGTTTGGGTTTTGGTCTGGTTCGGTTTGGTTTGGGTTTGGTCAGGTCTAATGGGTTCAAAGTTTAAGTAGACAATACGACACATCTGGGTATTCATTCTTTTCATGCAAGATATCAACAGAACCGTATTTTCGAATACTCCCCAATGATATGGGGATTGAGCACATGCTAGGCTCGATTGTCGAATTTTGGCAAAATGTTTCAACGACCAATTTCGGTCATCCTCCCCGCATCATTTAACAATATTGGGCTCATCTCCTAACCGGTCTTACACTCAATCGTACTACACAAATTCTTGCATAACGAGAGTAGGATGGGGTAATTGGAATTAGCTAGGATAGATTGGATTTGTGCCAAAACTTTGATTTCTTTGTGAAAGAGAGAGTACATGTTTCATCATTGCCCTAGGTCATCATAGTCAAGGGGGGACAAAATTAGGTGTCTACAAAATGCCCTTCTTTGGTGAGACTGTGCAATAGGGTAAAAAAAAAGAACAAAATTTTGTCACCCAAAGCATGTAGTGTCGATATCCTATTCAAGAATCGGAGGGGCAATGCAAAAGGTGAGTGTTTAAACCATGGCGATAAAATTAATAAAGACAAAAATTTAATATGAAAATATATCCAATCGACTAGTATCGGTATATCATACCACTAGAATTTAATTATACATAGACGTCTCGAACTTAGCCGAAAATCAGTAGGCTACAAACACAATGGAATGTGAGTACGTTTCTGATCGAAAGCTCACCGAGGATTTGAAACACAAATGGAATGAAAATGCAAAATGTGTTCCGTCACCATGATCCCCAGGAACACAAGTGCAAGTAGATACTAAATAAGTTCTATTGGGGAATAAAACACATGTAAGATGTGCAATATGGATGAATTGGAGTCTAAAGGTTGCTGTCCAAATTTTATAGTTTATAGGACACTAGTTGCTAATCTGTGTAATGATGGAAACATAAAGAGGACGTTTATAAAGTACTGCAAAAAATGGTACCGGAGGCATTTATGTCCATTTTCTCTCAGAACTTAAAAGGAAAACTTGGACGACTTCACCTTTGTTGTGAAACACCTTTTTAAGTCACTTTCTCAAAACCTAACTGAAGTAATCGAGCCCCATGACTTAGATACTCCAAGTGTAAAGATAACAAATCTAAAGTTATGATGACAAAGACGGACCACTTTATATTCGCTAGTTGTTGTGACAAATGTAAGTAGACAATTATCATTATCATCACTCATGTCCTCTATGCTTGGGAGAGCTAAAATTTCACGAGTCATAGGATTGCAAAAAGGACATCTATTTGGTTATAGAGACAGATCAAACTATTGCAAGTTGACATTCTAAGCTTAAATTTTCCAGACATAAACTCCTCCAGTCTCCGTACTTGATCACTAAATTTTGTTACTCAAACATAATCACATTACCATCTATATTTTCCTTATCACCCTTCGGTTCTTTCTCTGAACATGAAATTTCCTCATTAATCGGAAAAGGGAAATTCCCATCCACAACTATGGGATATTTAGATAAGAACTACCTGACATATCCTCATCGATCTCAACATCCTTATCCTCCCCATCACATAGGTCTTCGCACTACTACAATTGACAACCGTATGACCAAGGACATTACATGTTGCATACTTTGGGGGCTTCCAATTGTACAAGATCTACTGATTAAACATAGCACCCTGCCCATCAAAAATTGCTACATAGCCTGGCAAATCCCGAGTAGCATGGACTTCAATGCATATCCTTGCAAATGATAGACACTCCATTGTCATTGTCCTTTTATCAGAAACTAATGGGTTTCCAATGACGCTTCCAATGGAACTCAAGGCCTCCACAGACCAATATTGAAAAGGTTGATTAGGCAGACTAATCCAGATGGGAACATAACTAAGATCAATTCGTCCCAATGAACTATTAGGACTCCATGACCCGAGAATCAAAGGCTTCTTTTGCACAAACCAGGTTCCTCCTTCGAGCACACGCACTTTGTCTTCCTCCAAATTAAAACAGAAAACGAATACACCACTCTCCAGCGATTACAGTCTACATGGCCTGAAATTCTCCATTGTTTCAATAAAGCTTCTTTTGTGTAGTGGAAGGGAGGTCTCCTGCCCATGAAATGCCCAATGAGAGCATTACTCCATCTATCAATTTCTCAATTAATCATACTCGGTGGGCAATTTGCAACTTTAAACCCATCGAACAATAGAGGTTCAACGTATTTGAGATTTAGCCCTTCACTTATTGAATCTAAAGATCTCTTTCTTAACAGAATTGGTCAAAGCTGTTACAATGAAAACTAAATGGAACACATACATATAGAACCTCTGCCCACACTTCTTCTAGGAACCCATTTTGATTTCGAGGAAATATATTAACGTACGAAACTCTTAAGCTCATCATAGAATTGGTCAAAGTTGTGGCCATTCTTGAACATTCCAGGTGGCACAATATTGAAACTCCATTTTGCACTTAAAGGCATTGATCTGCAATAATTAAAAAGATTAATGAATACATCAAATAAAGATAGAAAAATTCCACAAAAAAAAAAAAGATGGAAAAAGAAAAGACGCACAATCAGAAAGGGTAATTCACCATGTGAAACCCACGTCAATGCATCTAGAGGACCATTTGATTGTTTTATGTCAACAAATAGGTTTTTACGAGGGTGTGGCTTGTGTTTGATTAATTCTTATATTGTTTTAGTTTGTGGTAATGTTGGTAATTCGCTCTATGGTCCAAGTAATATTTAAGAGTTTTTACCCCTCTTATGAGCAATGGTTTCCTAGATGCTACACTTAGGATGACATTCTATCATGACCCAAATACCACCATGTGGCAAATTGACGGACCAAAAATTTTTGGTTGGTAGAGCCCTAGGAAAGCTCGGATGTAAAGTATCAGCCAAAATAGATTTGGCAAAGTACCAAAATAGAGGCTTTAGAATTCAGTAGAAATATGCAACTCATTAAAGGACAGATGAAAATACAAGGGAAATGATAATACATGGGAGGGTATATGACAGAATTTGGATCTAAAGCTTGAAACATGGGAAATCCAAACCATTCTGCCTATCCACTGGTCGAAGTTTGCCAAACCACCCTTTTTATGGGGCATGGCAAGGGAAATGATAATACATGTTGATTAAGAATCAACATTCAGAGAAATATTCTTGTTCTCTAATAAGTTTGACTGGAAAAATGATTTTATTTTTGCATAAGACTTTTTGTATAGGTCGAGCACAAAGCTTGCTTTCCAAAAATCCAAGGTTGCAGAAAACCAAGTTGTATTGATAGAGTTATGTTCTGGTTAAACTTATTTTATGGTTCACTTTTTATCCTTTTGGAATTTCATAGACGAAAGATAAAATTATAGATGTCAGAACAAAAGATTATTATTGCACTTTTGGTTTTTAGCAATAACATTTATGGAATTATCAGATTTGTGAAAAAAACCTCACCATTTGAAAGTTGAAAATCACCCCTACAACAAAAATCTAGGTTTTGTTCATGAACTGGGGTTGACTTTTTATCCTTTTGGAATTTTATTTTGAAACAATTTTTATTGGATTCAAATAGGGGGTATTTGCTTATTTATTAATAATATCTTAAGGAAACAATTTTATAACAAACAATATTTGCATAACTAAGTGCTAAACACGCTTCAATACCACTTCAAAGCACCTTGCAATAAGGCGACAATTGCCTAGACCCCAAGAGAACCAACTGGACGCCTAGGTGAAGCCTTGACAACTATGCAACGAAAGGAAATGAAATTGCAAAAACCCTATCGAAATTTGATATGTCTAGTGAGTTGCTTAATGTTTCGTTTTAAGCCGGGTCAAAAATGAAAATTTTCAATAAGTATTGGCTGAAACCACCGGAATTTTGAACCATAGTCTTAGACGGATAAATCTTAAGATACTGCCACCATATTATTAAATGGATATATCTTCACATACTACAATAGAAGCTATTCTTTGTGTCACCCCACCTCACGTTAATTCTAGAATTTACAATTCCTACTTCTCTTTCTTCATTCTATGTCACTTTGATGTATCTCCTCAAAATCTATCCTGATCAATTCATACCCAAACCTTAGCATGGATCCAACCTAGTATGAAGAGAGGGTGTAATGCCCCAAAATTTGGAACCGTGGGATATTTTTTCTTTATCCTCTTTAAATATTTGTTTTGCCACTTAAATTAATAACTTGAGTGTTAGCCTAGTGATCGTGAGTTAAGTTGGTGAGAGGTTAGGGTTCAAATCTTATAAGTTTTAAAAAGGAGTGATGAAGCTAATTTAATATCTATTAGGGCTTATTTTGGTAGAAATAAACTTTGGGATGGGTTATATATGTGTTGGGCCTTTAGTTTCAAGTGTTTTTTTTTTGTAATGGGCCACTTTTATGGACCTATAATATGGGTATGGGCTAGGATTACGGGATTAGTCAAGTACGAGTTTCTATTTCTTTACGTTACTTATTGTTAAGTGTCTTAGTTAGACTAGATTAAGAATTTATAAGTCCACTCCTATTTTGAGTCTATTTCCTTTGTTATTGCAGTTTCCTAATCAATTTAGGAGTCCTATTGGTATAGGATTGGGTTAGGCCTTTCCTTTTTAGTGTCTAAGTCTATTTTAGAGTCTTCTATATAAGTTTGTAAGAGGGTCAAGAATTGTACACGAATTTTACTATTAAAAATTTCTGTTGTTGGTGCTCATCTTCATGTGTGAAGACTTCCTTGTGTTTGGTCAAGGTGACAAAACCGATGTTTGATCCAATTGATTAAATCTTCTCTGTAAGCTACTGTGTTCTCTCATTACTATTGAGAGTTCTTCTCTCTATTCAATTTCTAATTTCTACCATCGACAAGTATAGTTTTTCAAGTTCTTCACCTAAGATTCTTTTTTCTAGAAGGTTGGATATAGAGTGTTTTCTAGATTAAGAAATTCAGCCATCCAATCGATCTGAAATTTTGGACACATGTTAATCATCCCTAGATTAGAACTTGATTCAAATCTACGATAATTCTAAAAGTTGGATCGTGAGATATTTTATTATTTTCGATTCTGCCCTTGCATATTAATGAAATCCGTAAAATTTTGAGATCTGAATCTGTATTTCGTTAATTCCTTTTAATCTAGCCGTCAAATCGTGATTATCTTTTAGGGTTAGTAAAACTACCCTAGGGGATGTTACAACCCAAATTTGAGGAGCATCTAACCTATGGATTGAGAGTAAATTCAGATTTACTGAAATCTGGAAATTTCATCCTAAACTAAAATATATCTAATTAATTTTTCATCAGTCAACCAATCATTCTCATCGTCTTAAGGATGACAACACATGTCAAGGGGGATTGATTCCTAGAGTTTGACCTCCATTTGAAAGGGTTGACTTTTAGGGAAAGTGGGGTATTGAATTACTTTTGATGTCATTAGGTTGTAGACAACCTCCCTCCTCTTTAAGTTAATTTGAATTTATTTTTATTTTGTGTTTAGTTCCAAATTTGTCCCTCCCATCTTGTATGTTACCTATCCCTTTGGTTCCCTTTTCTTACAGTTTTTAACTTTTAACTATTTAAGGAACTGCCCAAGGGACTTTACCCACACACACACAAGAGAGGAGGAGGGGGATGATAGGAAAAGGGAAGGGGGGGGGTGGGAATGTATATGACAAGAGTTGATCCCTAGACCACAAACCTGGCACCTGCTCTACAAGCAAAGGCTGCAACCAGTGCGCTCTGCACTGGATTCGCTATGGGATTGCCATTATACATTTCAATTGAGTTATTCATTAGTTGGGTGGGTCCAAAACAAAACCGAATAGGGTTCAAGTTATACATCGACCAGATTTGAATAGCCCTAGCCAGCAGATTTTTAGGAGGGCCAAATGTCACTAGACACGGTTTTAGAAAGAAAAAAAAAACCCATTGCCACTTCAGATGAAAGCACTCTAACAGTTCAATCTCCGATCAGGAGCAATTGTCTTGTAAATCAGGAAAAAACAAATGTAAGGCTCCTAAAATTTCAAGTCGATTGGATTGTGGGGAATGAGATCAGGAGGAATGAAAAAAGAATGATGAAAAACAAAGCTTGTCTGTTTTAACCACAGTATCACGTGGTATTAGTCTGATTGGCATATGCATAATAGTAACTGATTCCTAATTTAATTCGTTGACTAGCTTTAAGATCAGTCAAGCATTGGTATAGAACACAACCAAAACCAATAAAGATTTGCCAATACATGGGATCCAATACCAATTTCCAAAGCCAAAAATTTTTTTAGGAAAATTATTTTTAAAATTTATTAGATGCAAGTAATCTGGTGTTGGGTCTTTTTTTTTTTTTCTTTTGTTATTAATGCATTGTTGTTTCCTCCTTTAGGAATTATAGAATGTCTATTGCCATCTTAATGCCCGCTCCCCCCACAGACAACTAATATAAGTTCTAATTGAAAAATCATTAATTAAATATTAAATAAAAAAATAGACAAACCTTGAGATATTCTGGTAAATCGCTGATCCGATTTGTGCATACATCATCTATATCGTTGATAAACTGAAATTGAAAGATCATTATCAGTTCTACAAATTAAAATATTTAGTAACTGAATTGAGCAATGATTTCTTGACCAAAAAATAATAAAATTGAGAAATAATTTAGGATGGGTTAAATAAGAATAGCAAATACCTTGAAATTATAATGCAAGAGAGGTGATCTTTGTGGGGGAAACTCCACATCAGAAATAGACGCAATGCACAAATCTAACAGTCAAGATTAAAGATTCAGTCGAGGGAAAGGAGAAGGTTCGATGGGTGCTGGATCAGCTATGGAGAAAATAAGTGGAGTGTGGAGAAAGTGGGCTTACCTGGGATGGTGACACCAACCGAGATTATTGGTATTTGCAGGTACTATGTTGCTGGTTCTGGTCAAGTATTTCAACAAATAAAAAAAGAGAGAGAGAGAAATGAGAAGAGAATAGATGGAGGGGGCCGGTGGTTTCAGGTTTGGAAGGAAGAAAAGAAGGAAAGGATGAGGGGTTCGGTGGTTAGGTTCCGCCAAGGCAAGAAAAGGGTTGTAGAAGAGAGAAGAAGAGTTGGAAGATGGTTAGGCCAAGGTAAGAAAAGGGTTGGAGAGGGAAATAGGAAGTTTCAGGTTTATGTTTTAGCAAGAAGAGAAGGGGTTCGTTGGGATCAGCTACAAAGAAAGAGAGGGGCGGCTGGAGAAGAAAGAAGGAAGAGAAAAGGAGAACAAAGAGATGGGATTAGGTCAAGGGTCTGGATCCTAATCTAACAGTCTAGATTAAAAGAAAATCTAACAATTAAAACGAAATCAATGAACCTAACTAAACCCAAAATTGACGCAAAATTATAACAAACCGAGAAAACCTAATTAAACTTATTAAATCAAATTAAATCAATTTGAAATTAATTAAACATAATTGAACCTAAGTAAACCTTAGTTAATCTAATTGAACCGAATTAAACTTTAGTTAATCTAATTGAACCAAATAGATATAATTAATTGAATTGAATCAAATTACACCTAAATAAACCAATTAAATTAACACCAAACCGATGCAATTAAATCTACATGAACCAAGCATTAATAAATTAGAACCCAATCTATTAAATGAGTTCAACTAGTTCAAAATTGCCATTGGGAGAAGAAAGTTCCCTCAAACCCAGCTTTAATCAAGAAAAAATGGGAGATAACCCTTGTGCCTCAATCCCCAAATCAAACCAAACCAAACTAGATATTTCGGCTCAAGGAAGGATTAATATGTTAAACTTTTAGACTTGGAGAATATTTGGTTTTAAAGGTAAGAAGATAGCCAAAACCTTGATGGGGCCACCCTCTCTCCCAATTTCCCAATTTTTCTTCTCCCTTTTGGAAGAGGGGAATGGCTATATTTATAGCCTTGGGATCTGAGACAATCCTCTCTTATTTCCAATGTGGGACTAAAAAGCTAGAGGATTGTCCAAAAAGGCTTGCTTTTGGACAAAGGATGTTGGGCATCACATGGCACTCCCTGGTTGCTCAAAATGGAATCTAAGACCGAACTTTGGAGTCAACTTTCGGGGGTCATCTTTCAAACAGTTAGTTGGAATTCGACGCGTAATATATCGTTGGAAAATTCGTGCCGAGCACTATCTAATGATGTGAGACATGAATGCAGTCTCGACTGAGAACCTTTGCAAAAATACGCATAAAGTAGGGACCCAAATCATATAGTAAAAGAGGGAATTAGCCACCGATTCGCATCGTTCTAGCATCAAAGTGTAGTGTCCAACTTGAGGGGACAAGCGACACTAATCTACAACGTCAAAATCCCCCTTTTGAAAATATTTTCTCTTGGAAGTTTATAGGGGCAAAATGGTCATTTTCTACCCTAAGCTCGAAAATTCGCCAAGTCTAAAATGTCCATGTAATTCTTCTTGTGTCATCCTCGCCGGGGGGTGACAAAATTAGGTTAAACTTTCAAGTATTTTTGCTTATTGAGGTTGATTATCTTCAATTCTTATTCTATTCCTTCTAGATTTTCATACCTTTTGTCTAATAAGTACTTCTATCGATGATTCAACAATTTTAAATGCTTCGGTCACCCATTCTTGCTGCCCATTCAAGATTTTGTTGAATGATTTCCTAGTTATAATGAACAACCAACTATTTCTTCTTTATAGTGAACTTATCATTTAATACACAGGTAAGTGATAACCATGTATTATTGATTGAAATTTTTTACTAGAATTGAACTGACTTTTGGCTTTAAGATATGTAATCTTCTGTTTTTTGGCAGCCTATTTACTGTGATTTTCCTCAAGTAATGATTTAATTGCCTAACGGTACCTTGAACCAGATGCTTCTCAGAAAATTTAAAGATATAACCTACTAATGAGGTCAGAGTTTTGCCATGGGCTGCTTTGCCTCTGAATAACTATACTAGAATTATTCTTATAGTAGGGACACTGTCACACTATGCCAAGAGATATTGTGCTATGTTAATTGGTTTAATTTCTTAGTGAGTTGCTCCTAGGTTTTAGTAGTGTCTCGTCCCAATGAGTTGCTCCTAACTTATTTGCTACTCTTCTTTCCCTCCTTTTACTGTTTTCTGTTATGAAACATTTCTTTATTTGTCTCGAACTTTCTAATTTCCCCTTTTCCATCTTAAAAGGTCAGGTTTGAGGTTGAGAACTGGTACATTGGTAGGGCAGATTGAAGATTTGGGTTTGCGAACTTAGAAGAAGAAACTGTATTATTTTTCTGCCTCCTGCTCTTTGAAGGTCAGGCTTAAATGCTGTAAATATCTTGATTATATTATCGTTACTAGGTTAATGTTCTTACAATTACAGAATTGAAGCCATTTCTTGATTAAGAGTGGCTCTCACTCATAAGTGTGATAATGGATGGGGCTGAGAATGTGTGGAAGCTAGTAGTTCAAGAAGGAGCTTGGGGCCTTTGATGTATTATCGGGGAGATTTCTTTTAGCTACTTGGGGATCCTTATTGTGGCACTTCTAATTCCACTATGGTGTGGAACAATGTATTGACAAGGATTGCTTGGGTGGAAGAGAAGATGTGTATCTAATGAGGGAATAATAATACTGATTCAAAATTCTCTATCTAATGATCCAGTGTATACGATGTCCTCATATAAGGCTCCTATTTTGGTCAACAACAAGGTTTTGAGAAATTGATGAAACTCATTGTGGGAGATATCGAGCCTCGAGAGGTGTTAATTAGTGCAGCAAAAATAGAAGGTTGGGGGTTTCAAGTTTCATTATTTAAGATGAATATTGCATTTCCTGCAAAGTGGTTGCGGAGTTTATTGTTGAAGGAGAACCCCAAACTAATTAACAAATAACAAAAACTTTGAAGTGAACAAACATGGTTGCCCATCAACCAAAAGGAAGAGAACCCTTTTCTCTAAGAGGAGTGAATAGCACTCCAAAGTTTGATTGCAATCAAGTATTTATAGACTAAAATTCCTAAACCAAGTTTCCTAAACCTTTGCAGGTCCTTAAAGTAAATTGGAATTTATAAACATCCAAAATCTAGAGATAACAACTTGACGCCCTTAGGAGCTAATGACTGAAAGCCAGGTTAAATCAAAACTCATACCCTGGCCCATAAAGTCCCAATTCCATGGAAGCACATCCAAAACTAAAAGCCCCTAACTACAATAGGGAGTGTTGCTGCAAATAGTTGTGGGCTTTGATGATTGGGAATTCATTCCAGAATGTTGAGGTGTCCTAATGAGTGTTGTGTATAAAAAAAAAGGAAATGACATCATTCTTTTATGATCAACATATCATAACAGGCGAGAAAAGGAAATCATGTTAGTTTATGGGAGGACAGGTGGTTAGGAGGAAAGTTTAAGAAATGTAGCTGGAGAATATATAAATGGCTATGGATAAGTAGGTTTTGGAGTGAGAAATGGTAGGTTTTCTAGATTCACAATTCATGTACCTAATCATATATTTCTTCATGCCTAAGTCATTTTCCGCCTTGCTGTTTACAAAGGCCAGATTTAAAGTATATATGTTTAAAATGTCTTGATGATATTATTGTTCCTAGGTGTTACAATTTTATTTGCAACATTATCCTATCCTCGACATGCTTAAGTATCACTAGGACACAATTACAGTTCTTCCATTTCTTAAGATAGAAATGATTAAGCAACTGGATGACTTTGGATTCTTGGCCAATGTTTCTTTAAGGTATCTGTAGCTCTAGCAGACTGCATGCCTCTGTTGGTTGCTTGGAGCACCAAACTGCAAGTAGGAAATACCAAAGTATGGAACTTTTGCTTAAAGATATATGCAATACTACAAAGAAACTTTTCCCTAAAGATATCTTCTTTTAAATGGCAAATGATAGAGAATTTAAGCTGTAACTTTACATAGTAGCAAATGTCAGTGATTGTATGCATGTTTTTGAAAGTGAGTCTGTATAGCATCTAGGTTTTTGGTTTGTGTAAAGGACTCTAAATCCTTGTGTCTGTGATGCAAAACCACATATCTAAATTCATCATGAAGGGTCCATGAGACATGAAGCTGGGTAAGCACAATTCATTCTGGATTACATCAATGCATTTCTAGTCACAATCAAAATTGTGATGGAAAAACTCTTTTTGGGTCTACATATGAAAATATAAATGTCTTCTTTCTTTTGTTTATATTGAAATGGAAATTCCATTTTGCTTCTTTTCCCCATAACCATGACAACTTTGTCTTTGCCTATGCCTCTAAACTGTAAATGGGGTAATGAAAACTATTTTCCTTATGAGTTCAAAATGAGAATACAATTTATAATTTGGTTTTGTTCCTTGAGCATCATCTTTACATTACTTGAAAATTGGCTCCGTTCGAATCTCTACACATTCTCTATTTCTCAGAAGAAAAAAAAATCTTTCTAATTCAGAAACCTGCATTTTCTTTTCTTTTTCTTTTTCTTTTCTGAAATGAGTAACTTCTATTCCTTGAATCATTGTGGTCTTCAATCCAATGTTAGAAATCTGATTCTTAAATTTGTGGTTCTGTTGTTACAGATTTCTCCCTGTTCAAGGTGTAGTGGGAATGTTAAAGGAGTCTAATATTTTTTTCTTTTTAGTATCTTCAAGGTCCTGGCAGCCTACTGTGCCCTCATGGGAGTAGAAATTTTGCACCATTAGTTGGTTTTATTCCATGGGGAATACTATAGGAAGCCAAGAAGTTAATGTAATTCTATGAGACTCTGCTTCATTGGATTGATTCAGTTGGTGAAGAGGCATTCAACTGTGCAAAGAACCGGTTTCGGGCAGAGATCAATGGCCTTCCCTGCGGCATTTCCCTACCTGTGACACAAATATCTACACTGATGAAATTGACTGACTGGAACTTTGATATTGATCATGAACTGTTGTTACAACAGACATGGCATGTTTGTAGTCCCACTTGTGTAGCGTGATTCGTGTTCCCTCTCTGAGCCAATCCTCACCTCATTTTGAGCTACCCTAATGTACTTAATTAACTATGTGACATCTTTGTTGTGTTTAAGTTAGTCTCTACTAGCCCTACAAACAACTACAACAACCACTGTTACCCTATTTAGAGCAAGATCTGGTTCCTCTTGATGAAGATGACAAAGAGGGGAGGGGGATTCTAGGCTTAATGGTGATTCCCTCTTATTAAATCTGCTAGTTCTATGCTCTGGATGGGGTGATGTGGATGAGGATCCAGTTAAAACCTTTGTAAACAATCCTTGGGATCATGAATCGGCCTAGGAAACAATACAAGGTAAGGATCCTCTATCGCATGACACAGCGTGTAGCGCAAATCCTATGACTTAAGATGGCTTGAATGTTATAATTTTACATGATTACCCTTGACAATAGCAGAGGTGGATTATGTTGCCAATTTAAAGTTTAAAAGCTAAATTAAGTATCTAACCCTACTTTGAACTGATACACTACTATAAATATAAGGGCATTTTAAAGATAATAAATTAGGTTACAAATTTGTAATTTACATTTAGACATACCCATGTTTACAACTCTCTTTCTCATATTCGTCCGAATTAACGGATGAAATCATTCTAAACTGCATCATATGTGTATGAAACTTCTTTCAAGTTAGATATGAGAACCGTAATAGATTGGAGTGAAACTTTTTGGAAGGAATTCTTACAAAATTGGGTTAAATTGCTCATGCAATGTGTATCCACCATTTCCTACTCATTTTTTTTTAATTAATGGAGTTCAGAAGAATATCTTTTTCCCTAGTAGCTAGGGGGTTGCAACTAGTCGTCCCTTATTGATGGGCCTGTCAATGAAGGTATGTTACAAGGGATTAAAATTGAAAGACAAAGAGTCCCCAAATTACCCACTCCCTACTTGCTGATGATTGTGTGTTTTTCATGGAAGCACCTGATCAGTTCTATACAGAATCTTAAAAGCCAATTGTATACTTATTGTGCAGCCTAAGGTCAAGAAATTAATTTGCAAAAGTCAGTTGCAAGTTTGAGTGTAAAATTGTGGGTATAAGGAGCTTAAGAAAACTTGAGAGATATTTCGGATTGCCCTCTCAGATAGGGAGGATATATATTAAAAAAAAAAAAAGGCTTTTCAGGAAGTAAAAGATAAAATAATTAGTAGGATGTCTAGGTGGAAGGAGAAGCGATTATCTCCGACAGGAAGAGAGGTCCTCATTAAAACAATATTTGAATCTAATATTGGTGAGATGAGCAAGCGCCCATTCACGTTTTGTTCCCATCACCTCATCTCTTTCTCTCATCTTCTCTACTTCGTCTTCCTTCCTCTCTTTCATGTTCTTCCCTCATCTCTAACCTTAGTATTCCTTATTTCTAACTGTACCATGATGTAATCGTATTCCACATTTAACCCAGCCAAAAATTTGTCGACCCGAATTTTATCAACATGCTTACGATAGGCAGTAATGTCAATAGCATTGGTCGGTTGATGATTGGCATGGTGATCAAGCTCCTGCCACAAACTATAAAGCTCCATATAACACTGAGTAGATAATTCCTTATGGCTTGTGTCATGAATATTCCTCCTTAATTCATACACCTGGACATCATTCCCAAGCTGTCCATATGTTTCTTTCGCAGCTGCCCATATTTAAGAGGTAGTATCCAGTAACAAATGACCTCTGGCAATGTTAAGTTCCATAGAATTGAGCAAAAAGACCCTACCGGAGAGTCAGTAGAGACCCATCGATCCTAAGAAGAACTAGTGGAAGAGGGCTTCTCAGTGGTACCAATGATGTGTCCAATGAGTCCACGACTAGCAATAGTATGGTAGGTTGATCGAGACCAGATCATGTAATTGGTTCCATCAAATTCAATGGAGATAGCTGCAAAAGGTAGGTACTCATTCCAAGTCTTTCCCTTTGATCTTCTAAGGTAGCGGTGGTCATTATAGAACCAAATAAACAGAATCAACAAGGTGTCCAGATCAATGCAGACAAGGCTTGAAAATCCCAGACAGAGTTTCCCAAAAACGACTCTGAGATGGAGATTTGTGAGATCTTAAAAAATAACCAAAAGAAAGGGCTGAAACTAGGGTCAAGTTCTCCACTAGGGGGGACCAAACTTCCCTCAAAAATCAGCAACACCTGAAAAAGTGCTGACCCCAAATTGATATGCAAACCCTGAAAGATGGAAATCAATAGAGCCAAAAAGTCTTCAATTGTTGATGCAAATGATGACAAATGCTGCCCAAAGATGGAGGTCTGGATCTTCATTAAGGAAAGACTCGATCTTCAACAGGGAGAAGAATCCGATCTTCAAGGGTGGAGAAGAATCCAAAATCGCAGAAGAGGGGCAGCAGCAATTAATCCCAAAAGAAAATTATTTCGTTTTTTGTTTGAGGTAGTGTGAAGGGCAGCAACTAGATACATGGTTCAACTCATTAGTGCTGCCCCTTGGAATGGGAGAGAACCAAGATGAGAAGAGGGAAGATAGAGGTCTAGAGTGAGAAGGGAAAGAGGCAATGGTAGGGGTTTAACCTAGATCAGGTATTAGACTCTAATACCATGTTAGGGTAGCTGTTTAGGGCTGTAATGCTTAATTGGTTTAGAAACCAGCCAAGCTTTTAATTTGTAATAAAGCAAAGGAGATAAAGATTACAACTATGCCCCCCTCCTCCAACCGATTCCATTAATTAGAGTTGGTGGAAGGGGAAAAACCCCAATATGCTCTAGCGGCATATCTTACACAATTTAACAGATAGAATCTAACTTTTCAATATCATTGATACATTGATACAATCGTACGCTCTTCTTGCCAATCCAAAAATAGAAAACAATAATTTCTTCAAAGTGATTTTTTGATGTTTGATGAGTAGTAAACTAATAATAACGTTTTGCCATTAACTTGTGCCTTTAAAGTTTCAAGGAAAAAATTGTCAAAATTTACAAACGAGGAATTTTTTGAGTAATCATGTTATCAACTGACTTACAATCTGGTTAATCAATGTTGTGGAGCATCCCTCAAAAAGAGAATCGTTTTCAATAAAAGGTCTATATATCTTCTGTACAATCTGCAAGGAATAGTTTTCTTATTATGGTTCAAGTAAGAAATGGTAAACAAAAATTGCATAGCAAAGAAGGGAAAGCTCCAGTGAGGATATTATTGGTATAACGAGTAACATAGTGAAGAATTCTCTTTGAATAAAGTAATGGATGTGATATGATAGTTGAAGATAGATGCAACATGGCTTTAAAATGGAGCTTTGCTATAGATCGATTCTATAGGCAGCATTACACTAGCCGCAGGATTCAAAAGGGGTGGAACATCAATTCATTTAATGGACTAGCCCATAGGGCCAACCAGTTTTGGAGTTGGGTCGGTCCACTTGGACTGGGGGTCTTTGGGTCTCTCAAACCCAAATCGTAGGGAGTTTGTTTGCCCTTAGTTTTGCCTTGGACAACAAGACAACATGACAAGAAAACGCCATCGATTGGGACTTCTAAAAGGATTTATTCTATCTTCATATATCAACCTTCATTCGTTATTAATGCTGAACCTAAGCCCTTTTTTGTGGTTTTGTTTAATCACGAACTTCTTGAGTTTTCACCTAAGCAGGCTCTGGCAGATGGGTTGTTTTAATATGTTTCACTTGTATTTTTTAAGTTGGGTACACTGGCTACTGTTAGGCATTGGTATTGTGACTTTAAGAAATGTATTTTGTTACTATTTGGGGAGTTATTTTACATTCTGGTATCTGTATCTACTGTAGTGTCATTGGAGTTGTTAGCTGATCCTTACTTGGGGTCATACCTAGCCTACATTGTGCTTCCATGGAAAACAAATTAGAAATCATACACACAAACACATTCAGAAGAGAAGGTTACACTAAAGGTTCAATTATATCTCACTTTTGATTAACATTTTGATATATTTTAAAATTTAAGCTTAATAATAGACTATTTATTCATTAAACCAAAAATGTATTTCTTGCAATTTCCTGGAAGAGTACAACTGACATGCGCAAATGATACTAATTGGAATTGGCATACCAGATTCATTGTAAAATAGTCTTACAGTTAAGAAAATCTGGTCCCCTGCAGTTCAAAACACACAAAGAAAATTTCTGGAACACAAATGAAAAAAGGACACTCACGTGGCGTGCGTTGCCTAAAGTCTCCCTTGGTTTGTTAAATGGATTGTTTGTGAATATTTAAATAGTTTCATTGGTCAGCTATATAATTAGTTTCTATTTAACTGGTCATGGGAAGTTGAAGAATACGATTATTCTGAAGTTTAATATTTCACTCCGGCTAATTGGCAATAAAATTGCTTGCTAGCTATCAAAGAAAAATATTCCACTAGAGAAGTTTATTTTTTCTGCCTAGTTAATTCTAAGTCGGTCTTTCTTTTCATGCAACTCAAAATTTCTAGTTAGTTCATAATTTACTAAAGAGTTAAGAGAGGTATTTTAAGGTTTTGGGTGTTCCCTATAAAGCCTATAATAGGTAATGCTGCATTGTAGTTGAGAGATGTATCTTTGTTATTGAATGGAGCTAATTTAATTGGCACATTGTAGTTGAGAAAGGTCTTACACCTTGTCCCGCAAAGAAATAGGGATATCTTGAAGAAGAGCTGCATCAGTGTAACTTCTCCCATACTTCATCAACTCGCCCTTAATCTGATCTATGGTCTTGGTCTCCCTGGTGTCGTCATTTCTTTTGAAGCAGTCTATCACTTCTAACATTTTGCCTCTAAAAATCTCTCTTTGACCTTTTCATGAGTACTGAGCTTAGGTGGGCAATGAGATAAGCACTTAGAATCATGATAAAAAGTTGAAACAGCATTGCAAATATCATTTCCCTGTAATTGGCTGGATGTACATCACCATAACCTGCAGCATAAAAACAACAAAATTAGAACCTTCGTCTGCACTATCACTCAATATATTTTATACCCTAATGCTCTTCCACCAGAAGCACATATTCTTTTTTCGTCATTCATAAAAGAATAACTAAATTGTGTTTTATTTATTTTCCACAAATAAAGTCTTCTCAATTTGCATGAAACCCCTTTTAAGCTGCAAATCCTGTATGTCAAGCATAGTTATCATGTTGACTAGGCGAGCCTAGGCATTTGGAGGGTCACCTAGGTTCCCTAGGTGTGAAGTATATTACTTATGTAATATAGCAAATTAGCAATGATAATTATATATAATTATGCTTACATGCAATATAGAAGCTATATTAATGCAATATGATATAATTATACTAGTAATGATCTAATATGAGAAAACCAACATATAATAAACAAAGCATAGAATATAATATAAGCACATTCATCAAAACACAAAACAATATACATAAATCAAGGTGTAATCCCGTTAAGTGTCAACAAGGCGTTCTGCGGCCTTGGACCCAAGACAGTGGCATAGATCAATTCTTTGGCAAACAATACACCAGCTGAAAGAATCATAGGGTTGACCCATCGCACCAATTAATGGACCAGCCCACAGGGCCATAGGGCCAACCAGTTTTGGTACTGGGCCAGCCCACTGAAATAACCTAGAGGGGGGTGAATAGGTTATACTAGTGGAATTTAACTCTTTTCGATGTATAGAACACAAATGTGATTGTAATTTAAAAACAATGCGGAATAAATAAAATAGGCACAATCACACAACACAAGATTTATAGTGGTTCGACTCAATCCGAGTCTAGTCCACTCCCTACAAGAATCCTCTTGTAAGGTATTCCACTAGTTCCCCCTTCGATCAGTAGGGTAGGGAAGAAAACCTTTACAATCTTTTCACGGATAAGAGTATCCTTACAAATCTCCTTTCGAGCGGAGAGGCCTTCACAATCTCTTTTAGAGGTAGAGATAGACCTTTCTCTTTTAGGATAAGAGTATCCTTACAATCCTAAGTTCGATCTAGAATTGTAAAAACATAAAATAAGAAATAGTGGAATAAGAGGAATACCTCAAGTATGGTGCAAATGAGAATGAATAATAAATGATGAGTGATGCACCTTATGTAAAGTCCTCTCTTACGGCTTTGACTTGCACAGGAGAGAGTAGAGGACTTTGATTAAGACTGAAGCCTCTTCTTTGGGATTTGTGTAACAGAATAACTCAAGTAGAATAAACTTCTCTAATGCTTGCAATAATGCTCTTCAAGCTCTTTCTTAATGAATAATTAATTAAGAGTGATTAGGGTATTTATAGGTGAACTTAGTAAAGCATTTTAGGCAGGGAATCAAGCTCTAACGGACATATTCTGGATATACATTGACCGCCATTGGTAGCGTTACCGCA